>JASKMD010000006.1:16426102-16450731 GCA_030144725.1 Haematococcus lacustris
CACACAGCAGCAGTGAGGTAAATAACCACCCTGCCCCACCCACCCCGTCACACCTGCTCATTCCTCACACCCACTCACTCAGGCTGCCATCCATGTCAACTGATCAGACTCACTTGTCCAAACACCAGCCAGGATACCCCCCTCCCCCTTCCCCTGCCTCCTCCCCCTCCCCCCCCAGCCCATGAACCATAGTATCCCTCCCCCCTCACCCCGGGCCATCCACGCTGATGCCGGGGCCAACCCCAACCATGGTTTAGCGGGAATTCAACCCCTGACCTGGACCCCTAACCAAAACCAGCAGCAGCAGCAGTGGTGTGATGGGTAGGTGATGCCCAAGGTCCACACCACACATCACCAACCTCCCAGCCTCCTATGCCACATTCGTTAACCACTCAACCACCCCCTAACCATCCCAACTACCCCAACCCCCCCAACCGCACCAGCCACCCCACCTGGGGAGCTACCGCTGGTGCCAGGCTGCTTCCCTGGGGCCTCTGCCGCCTCGACCCGCCACCGGAGCCAAGGGGGGGCCAGTTGCCGAGCCTGCCGGGCTGCCCCGCCTGCCCCTGCCCCCCTCCCCCTGCCCCCCCCGGCTGCTGGCGGGGGTCAGGAGCAGCGTGCCCTGGTCCAGGCAAGCCCACCAGCAATGGCTGATGGCTCCAGCGCCCTCTGACGGAGGTGGGAAGCTAGGCAGAAGCTGGTCACGTGCCCAGCGGCTGCCGGCCACACTCCAGATCACACCTGCGGAGGGGTGAGAGGGTGTGAGACGGGTTCAGTGTCCTAGGGCTGAGAGTGAGCCCATACCAATACCCCTGCCTCTGCCCCTGGCCCGCCCCCTCCCCCCTCCTCTGGCCCACCCCTGGCCCACCACCATCACCGCCACCCCCCTCCCCCTCCCCCTCGCCCCCTCGCCTCCTCCCCCCCTTCCCCCTCCTCTGTCCCGGAGCTCTTGCCTTCATATGTTGGGCTGTAGAAAGTAGGCAGGGGCAGAGTGCAGGGAGGGTTCCAGGCTGCACCCCCCAACCCCCTGGCCCCCCGCCCCCCCGCACCCAGCCCCCTTGCTTCCCGTCCCGCCCCCCAGCGGGGGGAAGTTGCTGGGCAGCAACGCCGAGCTGCCCTGAGGCTGGGCTGGGCCTGGGCTGCAGCAGCGCTGGGCGCCGGCTGGCCGGGGGGGAGGCTGGGGCGGCGTGTTGGAGCAGGGGGGCAGGGTGGGGGCTGCTGCCATGGTCTTTGGCTGGGGGAGGGGGGTCAGTGCTCCACCACAGGAGGTACACCTGCGTGGGGGGCATGGGGTCAGGCCTGGGGGGGGGGGGCAAGGGTGAGGCTGTGGGGGAGGGGGGAGGTGTCAGGCTCCAGTGGAGGCAGTCTGCCCGTGCTGTGAGCTGGTGAGGGTGAGGGGTGAGGGTGGGGGTGACGGGAAGGGAGTGGTATGAGCGCAGGTGGTGCTGTGTGTGGGGTGCAGTGTGGGTGGGGTGCAGGGGGATGCAAGGGGGAGGAGAGCTGTGAGGCAGGTGGGAGAGGGGGGCTGGGGGGGGCCCATGGGCAGCACTGAGTGGAGCATGGCAGTGGCTGCTAGGTGCTGCAGCACATGTGTGGGCAGAGAGGGGCGAGGGGCTAGGAGGGTGAGGCAGGGGCGGCTGGGTCACACAGTGCGGCTGCACAGTGAGAGCTGCAGCCTGAGCCCTGTACCCTGGCGGAGGCTAGGGCTGGACCCAGGCAGGGCAGGCAGGCAGGCCGGCAGGGCAGGCAGGCAGGCAGGCAGGCAGGCAGGCAGGCAGGCAGGCAGGCAGGCAGGCAGGCAGGGCAGCCAGGCCGGCAGGGCAGGCAGGCAGGCAGGCAGGCAGGCAGGGCAGGCAGGCAGGCAGGCAGGCAGGCAGGCAGGCAGGCAGGCAGGCAGGCAGGCAGGGCAGGCAGGGCCAGACCCAGACCCAGGCAGGCTGAGACCTGAGCCCTGGACCCAGGCAGCCCCTGACCCCTGGCTGAGGCTGAGCCTACTTGCGCCTAGCTGAGACCGAGCTTGGCTGTGGCGGAGCTGCCACCCCTCCTTGACTGCCTGAGTACTAGCGGCTGAGGGGGCCAAGACCTGACCCTGTTTGCATGGGCTGCACGCTGCTGGAGGCCCTCCTTGGCTGCTTGTCCCCGGCCAGGCTCTGACCAGGCATGCGGTGGTGCCCAGGGCTGAGAGCAGGGCTCCTGCACAGAAGGTGATGGCGCGGTCCACCAAGGTGATCAGGCTCCACTGGGCCACCAGCAGGTGGGCTGCTAGGCGGGTGATCACCACGCTGATGACAGCTCTGAGAGCAGCAGCAGGGATACAGGGGGGGGCGGGTGGGTGGGTGGGTGGGAGGGGGTGGATGGGTGGGTGGGCGGGTAACCAGGCAATAACATGTGGGGATGGCTAGTTCACTGGGGATGGCTAAATCACTAGGAGCAGGAGCAGGAGCAGGTCCCTAGCTGATGACAGGCAAGGCTAGTGCAGGGATCCGTTCAGGTTGCCCTGCCAGCTGACTCTCACGTCACCAGGGTCACGCGCCAGCCCGCGACCATCAAACTATTGAAACCAGCAGGTGGCTTTGGCAGGTCACTGGAGCTTCATCCGAGTCCTGAAGTGCCTGGCACTCCCTGGATTTTGTTGGTTCGGGTTGAGCTCACACTGTATTCCAGGTCCGAGCGGAGAAAGGTTTAGGTGTATCATAAAGAGAGCGAAGACTGTCGCTTGCTTTTGCAGCGAGGTTTGGTCAAGTGGTTTAATCACAAACTCCGACACCCTGCAGGTTCTATGACCGGGACGTGTCAGCCGCGCTGAACATTCGCCGCTGTGCAGTCGGCCCAGGGCCACGTCCCACTGAGCTGTGCTACTGGACTAACCAGGCCAGGATTGGGTGATCATACCCGACAACCCGCCAACTACAACTCAAGACAAATCCAAGATAACAAAACATTAAACTCCTCACAAAGGGGATGTGTGTGGGCTGGAGCTACTAGGGGAGCTCTGGCTACAAGCACACACACCAGAAGGCTGAGCTGAAGTGGGCATTAGGCACACTGTCAGTAGCCTTTACAATGATGAGCTCGCAGCCCGGTTCGATTCCAGCTCATGCTTTATTTTGGTGTAGCATGGGGGCTGTGGAGGAGTTGAATCACGAACTGACTCGAACTATACTATTTTAGAAAGTAAGAGTAGCACTGATTTCGGGTTTCGGGGGCTTTAATGCCATCAAGAAGAAGGATGTCGAAATACTGTAATAGCGTCTCGATTGCCCCGGGCCATCGGTCATACAACTCCCCTGTTGCGGCTATAGGGAGGACGTCCACAAATAGTACAGTTTTCGCGCTTCGCCTGGATGCGTCGATGAAGAATGCTTCGCCGCCGGTTCTGCAGCAGCCATTCGTATCACACACACACAGGACAGGGACAGGGACAGGGACAGGGACAGGGACAGGGACAGGGACAGGGACAGGGACAGGGACAGGGACAGGGACAGGGACAGGGACAGGGACAGGGACAGGGACAGGGACAGGGACAGGGACAGGGACAGGGACAGGGACAGGGACAGGGACAGGGACAGGGACAGGGACAGGGACAGGGACAGGGACAGGGACAGGGACAGGGACAGGGACAGGGACAGGGACAGGGACAGGGACAGGGACAGGGACAGGGACAGGGACAGGGACAGGGACAGGGACAGGGACAGGGACAGGGACAGGGACAGGGACAGGGACAGGGACAGGGACAGGGACAGGGACAGGGACAGGGACAGGGACAGGGACAGGGACAGGGACAGGGACAGGGACAGGGACAGGGACAGGGACAGGGACAGGGACAGGGACAGGGACAGGGACAGGGACAGGGACAGGGACAGGGACAGGGACAGGGACAGGGACAGGGACAGGGACAGGGACAGGGACAGGGACAGGGACAGGGACAGGGACAGGGACAGGGACAGGGACAGGGACAGGGACAGGGACAGGGACAGGGACAGGGACAGGGACAGGGACAGGGACAGGGACAGGGACAGGGACAGGGACAGGGACAGGGACAGGGACAGGGACAGGGACAGGGACAGGGACAGGGACAGGGACAGGGACAGGGACAGGGACAGGGACAGGGACAGGGACAGGGACAGGGACAGGCGCGCAGCCCATAGAGCCTGCTTTATAGTAGACGCCGCGCTCCCAGTCCATCCGCATTGTCTGTTCCGCTGCCATGGCTCGTCACTCTGCAGTCCCGCAGCTAACCCCCCCAGACCCATAGCCCCCGGTCAGGAGGGAAAGTGCCACCGTTTGCCTGTTCCGCTGCCATGATGCAAACAATAAAAACCAGACATGCATCGAAGTCTCTGCGTCTAAAACCTTGGTTTCCGCTTGCAAAGTCACCACTGCTTGTTCACTTCGGAGAGGCTGCAGCCCGTGCATGCGTGCCAGACATGTCCGCAGACCTGTCGTGGAGAGGTGCAAAGGATACAGCGTTCTGTTAGGCATGTTAACAGCGCTGGGTTCTTGTTAAGCTCTATTGCAAAATGTCCGTTGAGACTGCGCTTTTGGACGCGCTTACCGAGAAACCTTCACAGCATCTGTTCAACATCACTTCTACCCAGGGCTCGCCCAGCTACCACAGCGAGGCTGGACGCAGACTTAACGCTAACCTGAAATGGAAGGGTCACGTCCTGCCCATGCTGTTCTCTTCAGATTCTCCAGTAGGTGAGTGACTTGACTGGAGCTTTGTGCCCACCCTCAAGGGATAGCTCAACCACCACAGCTTCTACCACAGTGCTGTACGAGCGAGTGGTCAGCAGCAAAGACGAGGATCACATGCTGGCAAGGCTGACCAGGCCCAAGGTGTGTTGCTGAACCTTGCGTGCTGGTGCTAGAATGAGAGAAAGACCACACCAGTGAGGAGGGCAGCATTGAGTGTATCCCTGGCTACCCTCCCGCAAGGGTGTTGTTGAGTTGTTGGGTACAGCGGCATTGCTCCACAGCGGCTGGTGTAGCTGCATATGACAAGGCAGCCCCTCGTCCCTCACTAGAGCCTACATTAGAGTCGGAGCACTAGGGATCACTAGGGGCCACTCAGGTCTGTGTTATGGGGCTGTGCGGAGGTATGTTCCCATGCACATGCACATGGCACGGGCGCCTACAACTTACACGGAGTGATGGCTCTCACAGAGTGATGGCTTCCACGGATTGATGGTGTGTTGTGTAGCATGATGGCTTTGCAGCCATACAGCAGCCCAATTACAGCAAAAGTGAACCCAGCCCACAAACAGCTGCCACATGACAAGGCAGCCCTGCCCTGCCCTGCTCATGTGCGGTGCCGAGGGTGGGGCGTGGGATAGGGCCTTGCAGTGTCGCCGTGCACATGCCCAGCACAACATGCTGCTGCTGCTGCTGCTGCACACAGCATGCTGCAGAAGATGTCCCTGTGTGATCTTTGGTGCCAGCGCCCTGGCTGCAGCTCCCACGGCCACCCATCTCAAGCAAGCCTGTTGGGCTGCAACCAGTCGGTGTCACAGCAAGCAGTCCGCCATCAACCACTGCAGGCCTCAGCTCTCCCCCACTCTCCAGCTCCAACCCAACCAGCAGCGTGCCCCTGCATACCCTCCAGCACCCCTCAGAGCGAGGGTCGCAGGCCACACCTCCTCACTCTCACCCAGCTTCTCCCCAGCTTCGTGCAGGACCAGGGGCCTCACATCGGGGCCATGCAGGGCGGGGTGGCAACCGCACCGCTCCCGGGGCTGCAGTGGGCCTTAGCCCGCCTGCTCGCAAACGCTACGCTGCTGCGTTGCTGAGCGAGCTGGACCAGGAGCGAGCTGAGCAGGCCCAGTACTTCCAATCTCAGCGTGCCACTCTCACCTCTGCACATGTTTTCACCTGGGGCGGTCGCTTCAAGTTCAACAGCCCCGCACAGCCCAGCGCAGCCGGTGCCAATCTGGCAGCAAGGTGGACGCCGGGCAGGCAGCGAGTACCGTTGCGGTTGGACTCGCGAAGCGATGCATGAGGGCGATGCAGCAGGGCAGCGGCTGCTGGGGCGGGAGATGGGAAGGTGGGTGGCTCGGCAAAGCGACACAGTAGGCATGGGAAGAGTTTCGGGGTCTTGACGATGTCTGGGGTCATAGGTCCCTGAGTGGTACCCATACCATGCATGCTCACACAGTCAGGGTTAGGGTTACCCATCCATGCTCACACAATCCATGATCACACGATCCATGCTGTCACAACTCGTGCTATCAATGGATGTGGCACATGGCGACAGCCTAATGCGCACCTGCACACCTTCGCAACGCATGCACCTGCTGCTCTGAGGCTGTAGTTAAAACCCACCCTGCTCGCCTGCCATGCAGGGAGGGGGTTGGGCCTGGTGGCCCCACCCTGGGTCCAGACCAAACACCCAGCCTGGCCCTGACAGGTTGAGCCACCCGCTGACAGCTGACACAGCCCAGCACAGCCTGCCCAAGTGGCTGCCAGGGTTGGGCAGGCAGGGGGGGCTGGGCAGGCCCCCGAAGCTTGACTGCTCGCTGACCTCAAGTAGCACGGGGGGTGGGATGGGGTGGGGAGGAGCAGCTTACCCATGTGATGACTGCGGGGGTGGAAACACTGCTGGTTGCTGTGGCCCCTGGCGTGATGGGGAGAGAGGTGGGGTGGGGGGTCCACCCCTGTGCAAGGCTCTGCTTGGGCTGGACACGGTGCTGGCTGCTTCGCAGGGAGGGGCAGTGGCAGGGGGTAAGGGGCCACAGGAGGCAGCCCGGCCCTGTGAGGGGCACTAGAGGCCAGAGCCACCCCCTGTAGCCGCACCCGTCACCGGTGTGTACTCGCACTGCCTGACACAGGGGCTGCCATACTTTTCTCAATAACCCTCCCACCTTCAACCACCCGCAGCTCCGGCAACAGTCATGCAACAGTCATGTGACGGTTGAAGAGTTAGACAGTGGCAGTCAGCCGGTGACGGTTAGATCACAATGTGCAGGGACTCCAGCCGGGGCGGTGTGAGCTTGCAGCCCCCACCCCTCTGTGAACCCCACCACGGCCAGGCACAGCAGCAGCTGCAGCCGAGATACAAACGCGATGTCCGGAAACATCCTACGCGCCCCAAGCTGGCCCATACGAACATTTCATCAGGCGTGTCGCAGCTGAGCGAGAGTCAGGGAACAACACTGTTGCTCATCCTGCACATAGTGGTGCTGAAGCGAAGCCCTGGCCACCTGGGCCGCAGCGAGATGACCCACAGTCAACATGTTGTTCCCCGTTGAATGAATTTGACTGATGAAGGTCAGGTGTTCCCAACATGGGGTTGGTAATATGCATGCAACTACTCTCTCAATACTGTATCGTTTTCGATAGCGTTTATCACATTGGTAGCTGCCACATGTGCCCGCGAACAAACCACAGCGGCGATATGGGTCTCCTTGGCACGGTGAGCCACATCGCTGTGACCCCATCTACCTAGCGCAGTGAGCGGGTTGTGCACACATGGAATGTCCGGCAAACACACATCGCGATGCCTGCCGGGCGTGCAGGGCACCTAGACGGGGTGATTGGAACATATAGTTATACTCGCTTCCGCCGAATACACCATCTGGGTCGGCGCACACTAAGGTATCACCGGCTTATAACCCCCCTCCTCCACTGTGTCCATCACTGTGTTGCACCCACTGCACCCGCAAGAAAATGGCTATAAAACGTTTGTTCTTGACCCATTGGCGCATCTATTGAAACAAACCGCACGTTAAACAGCCCAGGCCTCTATCAGTTTGACATCTCCAAGCAGAATCAGGGCTACGGGGCTGTGGGGTGGCAGTTGAGCTATGAAACTTTGCACGCAGGTGGATGGCATGTAGGGGAGTGTAACTCTCAGAGGAGCCGAGTCCAAATTCGGTCATGGTGTGGAGTTGTGTGTCTGACTGCATGGCCCTGGTCCTGAGATCGGCTAAGGGAGTTGGGGGTCACAGACCATAGTGAGCTTGTGGCTTATCTGAGTATGAGTGTCTGTAGCAATGTCTGAGAGGAGCTCAACCTAGTAAGTAGCATGCTGTAAGTCAAAATGGTCGAGCTGTGGCATTGCCCTCCAGTCAGGCCGCCCCAACATGGGGTTAGTAATGTTCATGCGACTACTCTCTGAATACCGCATCGTTTTCAATAGCGCTTGTCACATTGGCAGCCACGTTTTAGTCCGCGTAATCTGACCATCAGCGCTAGCCATTGGAGTCTTTGCTCGCGTACTGCCACATGTGCCCGCGAACAAATCACAGCGGCGATATGGGCCTCCTTGGCACCGTGAGCCACATCGTTGTGGACCCATCTACCTAGCGTAGTGAGCTGGTTGTGCACAAATGGAATGTCCGGCCAACACCCGTCGCGATGCCTGCCAGGCGTGCAGGGCACCTAGACGGGGTGATTGGAACATATATTCGTGTTCGGTTCTCGCCGAATACACCATTTGGGTCGGCGCACACTAAGGTATCACCGGCTTACACCCCCCCTCCTCCACTGTGTCCTCCACTGTGTCGCACCCGTTGCACCTAGAGGAAAACGGACACGAAATGTTTGTTCTTGACCCAATGGCGGATCTCTTGAAACAAACCGCACATCAAACTGCGAAGGGGGCACGTCAATGCCCATTACAAAAGAGTCCACGATCTAAGAACAAGTACAAATGCATAGCGGTGCACTATGGCTGCCACGTCGGATGCCCTATGTGCCATTGCAAGAGCGACCACCATACCTGCGAAGGGGGCACGTCAATGCCCACCATCGCAGGCCCAAGGCACAGCTTAAGTACACCGTCTCACACTACATCACACTTAGGTCAGAGACGGCTGCGGGTGGCCTAGGCCTGTTCCCCACAACACTCCCCCTCAGGCCAGGCCAGCAAAGCAGGAAGCTAAAGCGCTAAGCGTCAACAGAAGATGCACAAGTACAGATGCATGAAGACAAAGAAAGCATAGTGTACAGGTAGCTCATGCGTGCAGACGGACAGACGCAGGCAGGCACGTGCCAAGACAGGCACAAGCAGGAAAGCACCGAACGGACTCCACATGGTCAAAGCACAAAGCTCAAACTAGCTTAGCCCACGCCCATGCCAGCCTTGCACGACACGAACTTGGGGCCAGGCAGCGCCTTGGTAAGCGCATCAGCCACCATGTCCGCCGTGGGGCAGTAAGAGAACTCCACCTCGCCACGCCACACACGCTCACGCACCATGTGGTGCATGACGGCGATGTGCTTGCTGCGCTGCGACTCCACTGGGTTCTTCACCAGGGCTACTGCACCCTGGCTGTCGCACAGGATGGGGACTGGGCCAGTGACTGCACAGAGCTCATGCAGCAGCTTGCGCAAGAACAGCGCTTCCCTGGTGGCGTCAGCAGCGGCCTGGTACTCGGCCTCGGTGGTGGAGGTGGCCACGGTGGTTTGCAGCTTGCTGCGCACCGACACGGTGGCACCGGACAGGATGAAGACATAGCCTGTGGTGCTGCGCCGGGACTGCTTGCAGCTGGCGTAGTCGCTGTCGCAGAACCCCACCAGCTCCCCACTGCAGCTGCCCCTGAAGACCAACCCTTGCTCCGCTGTGCCCCTGAGATACCGCAGAACCCCCTGCGCTGCCTGCTCATGCTCCCGCGTGGGCGCCTGCATGTAGCGCGTAAGCTGGCCCATTGCGAAAGCAATGTCGGGGCGCGTGCAGGTGGACAGCCACAGCAGGCCGCCCACTAGCTCGCGGTAGCGCAGCGTGTGCTGCTCGCTGAGCTGCTCACCCTGCTTCAACAGCTGCGTGCCAGGGGAGAGAGGCAGCTGGCGGGGGTTGCACTCTGCCAGACCAAAGCGCTGCAGCAGCTGCTCAATGTACTGCTGCTGCGTCAGGCGCAAGATGCCGGCTGCGCGGTCAAAGGCAATGCGCATCCCCAGAAAGTCAGCTGCCTGCCCGAGGTCGTGCACGTCAAAGGCTTGCTGCAGTTGCTGCTTCACCTCTTGCACCGCTGCCTCGTCTGCGCTGGCAAGGATGCAGTCGTCGACGTACACGAGCATGTGCACCGCGCTTCCGCTGCTTGTGCGCAGGCTGAACAGGCTGGGGTCTGCTGCTGAAGCCCGGAACCCGATCTGCTCCAGCTGCTCGCGCAGGCACAGATACCAGGCCCGAGGGGCCTGCTTGAGGCCATACACTGTGCGCTGCAGCTGGCACACCAGCCCCCTGCCCACCTCATACCCCTCTGGCTGCTCAACAAAGATCTGCGGGTCTGAGTCTGTGAGCTTGCTGTTAAGGAAGGCCGTTTTGAAGTCAATCTGCCAAAGGCCCCAGCCCCTCTGCACTGCCAGGGCAAAGATAAGGCGCTGGGTCGTGTGCATGACCACGGGGGCAAAGACAGCGTCCTCAAAGTAGTCCACCCCATCCCGCTGCCTAAACCCCTTCACCACCCAGCGAGCCTTGTACTTGACAATGCTGCCGTCTGAGCCCCACTTGACTTTTAGGACCCAGCGGCCTGGCAGGACCGACATGCCAGGCTGCCTGCTGACCAGCACCCAAGTCTGATTGGCGTGCTGGCTGGCCATCTCAGCATCCATGGCACGGCCCCACTCCTCAGCATCGGGCCTAGACATGGCCTCACTGAAGGAGCGAGGCTCAGCAGGTTGGCTGGCAGCACCCCCAGAGCTCCCCCTGCTCCCCCTGCTCCCATCACCCTCCCGCTCACTGCCACTGCTGCTGTTGCTTTCGTATCGAGCGGAGTAGCACAAAGTGACGAAGTCGGGGAATTCCACGCGCTTGCGCACGCGCTCAGAACGGCGCCGCTCGGGTGGCACAAGAGCTGGGCGCAACGCGGGCACGGTGTCAGGGGTGCCAGTCTCCATCCCCCCTGAACTGCCCAAACCGCCAGCCCCGCCTAAGCTAGCCCAGCCTGCCCCTACACCATCCCCGCCTGAACTATCTGGAGCAGCAGGGGGTCCACCCCTACTGCCCGCTTGTCCCCCACCGCCGCTGTTGCTGTCGCTGCTTCCCCCGCCACGGTTTGCGCTGTGTCGGGCGGGGGTGACGGTGGGGGTGACAGCAGGGGTCCCTCCCCCACTGCCCATCCTACCCTGCTCCATCCCACCCTGCTCCCCAGGCTGCTCCCCAGCTGCACTATCCCCCCCCTTGGGCGCCACGGCACTTGGCGGGGCAACCAGGTTGCTGGGAGCAGGTGCGCACGGCACGGGAGCGAAGCGGCGCAGGACTGCTTGCTCGTCAAAGACCACGCTTTTGCTCACATAGAGCCGGCCCTCTGCCCACACTTGGTAAGCCTTGCCCCCCTCCTCATAGCCCACAAAGACCCCTTTGATGCCCCGGCTGGCCAGCTTGCTGCTCGGCTCGCTGTCGTGCACCCAAGCTGGGCAGCCCCATACGCGCAAGTGATGTATGTCGGGGGGGCTGCCAAAGCAGGCCTCATGGGGTGTGCAGGGCTTGCCTGCCACTGGGCGCAGGTTGTGCACGTGCGCTGCTGCCATCACGCCAAAACCCCAACAAAAGGCTGGCACCCCAGAGGCCAGCATCATAGCACGGACGCACTCCATGATTGTGCGGTTGACACGCTCTGCGCTGCCATTCATGGTGGGAGTGCGGGGGGTTGTCTGCTGGTGCGTGATACCCTCGCTGCGCAACCACTGCTGTGTCTCAGCACCGATGTACTCACCCCCCCGGTCTGTGCGCAGGTACACAACCTTGTGCCCCAGCCGACGCTGCAAGAGGGTGACCATGTCACGGAGGGCTGCCGGCGCCTCTGACTTGTGCTTAATGAGCACGACAGCCACCAGCCCGCTGAACTCGTCGAGCAGACTGACAAAGTAGCGCATGCCATCAGGCGTGGCTGCTGAGTACTGACCGGTGACGTCACAGACATCGCTGTGCACCAGCATCAGCGGGCGCGTAGCGGTAACCCCCAGCCCCGCATGCTGCCTTGCCTCCAGGCTGGTCTGCTTGCCCATGACACAGGGCTCGCACAACTCACTAGCTGCTGCCTCACACTGGGCGGCAGTGACCGAGGTGCCCCGCACCATGCCCTCCCGCAGCAGCCGAGCCAGCTGGCGGTACCCCGGGTGCCCCAGACGGTGATGCAGGACCAAAGGGTCGCTGCAGGTGCGGGCTGCAAGGCTGAAGCCGCCGGCGACAGGCACTGGCTTGCTGTCGAGCAGGAACAGGTCCTGCTCTACCTGAGTGCCCCTGATGCTGTGCTGAGCCCCGGGCATGTTGATGGAGCAGCCAAACGGAGTGAAGTGTACACTCCCCCCCGCCCTGGTGGCCTTCCCCACTGAGACAAGGCTGCCGTCCGCTTCGGGAACATGCAGGACGTCCAGCAGCTGCATGGCCCCCCCAGCCCCCTCAAAGCACACCACCCCCTGCCCCTGCGCCTCAATCCTGCTGCCGTTGGCCACAATAATGTGGTGCGGCTCATGCAGGGGCTGGTAGTCGTGCAGCAGCTCGCGGTGTGGCGTGAGGTGCCGCGAGCACCCAGAGTCTATCACCCACTCCCCAAAGAGAAGGGGCTTGGAGACAACGGAGTAAGCAATGCTGCTGCGTGACATGCTGCCAGGGTGC
This sequence comes from Haematococcus lacustris, assembly GCA_030144725.1. NCBI lineage: Eukaryota > Viridiplantae > Chlorophyta > Chlorophyceae > Chlamydomonadales > Haematococcaceae > Haematococcus > Haematococcus lacustris. The sequence continues at coordinate 16,438,659 of JASKMD010000006.1, forward strand.
CGGCTGGGAGAGCTTGAGTCACGCCCACGAGCCGAGCTGCCCCAGCCAGATGCAGCACCCCCCCCAGGCCCCGGGGTGGGAGGCCTAGCAGCCCCACTCGAGCGGGACGAAGGAGCCCCACGCCATGATGGCGAGGGTGAACGCGGCGTGGGGCTGACAGGGCGGTTCGGGCACTGGTGCGCTTGGTGCCCCCTCTGGTGGCACTGCCAGCACTCCCCCTGAAACCCTCGCCCGCCCCTGGCCTGACCCCTGGCCTGACCTCTGCCCCGCCCCTGGCTACCTTCTCCTTGCCCCCTGCTGCCCGGCCTACCCCTGCCCCCGCCCGACCGAGCTGCGAGAGCGACCGCATGGGGTTGGCTGTTCTGCAGCAGCTGCTCCCTTAGGAGCAGCCTAGGGAGGATCTGCTCAAAGGTGAGCGGTTCATCAAGGGGCTGCTCAAGGATGGACTGCACAAGCTGCTGGTAATCAGGTGGCAAGCCCAGCAGGGCTTGACAGAGTGTGTCGGAATAGGCGCCGGTCGAGTTGATGCGCTCGTGCAGGTCCTGGGCCTCAGCCCAGTACTCTTGCACTGACTGACCTGACTGCATGCTCTGCCTGCCAGCCTGAATAATGAGCTGCTGACGGCTGGCATGCACCTGCTGGGTGTGCATGTTACGCAAGGCTTGCCACAGAGCTTTTGCTGACTCATGCCGGTTGCACAAGGCCCTGTACTTGGTTGGGTCAACGGAGCTGCAGATGATGGCATGGGCTTTCTCGTCTTGCTCGGGTGTTAGAGATGCTGCCACAGCAGCAGTCGCAGCCGCAGCCACGGCTGCAGCTGGCGAAATGGCCGGGGTCGCAACCCCGACCGGACGCGCGGGTGACGCAGCCGCAGCTGAGACCGACCCTAGCCGACTGTTTCCCTCCAACCCCACAGGCGCTCTAATTACCGCCCCGAGCCCGTGCTGCCTCAGCAGCGCTTTCATCTCAAACTCCCAATTTTCGAACCGAACCCCGGGCTGGCCTAGCTTCTCCCGCACAGCCACCGCCATCATTGGAACGGGCTCACCGGAAACACGCCGCAGCGCTGCTGATTCAAACAGGCTGCACTTTTCGATGTCGGAATTGCACACGGAAGTGACGTGGGCCCATAACCTGCGAAGGGGGCACGTCAATGCCCATTACAAAAGAGTCCACGATCTAAGAACAAGTACAAATGCATAGCGGTGCACTATGGCTGCCACGTCGGATGCCCTATGTGCCATTGCAAGAGCGACCACCATACCTGCGAAGGGGGCACGTCAATGCCCACCATCGCAGGCCCAAGGCACAGCTTAAGTACACCGTCTCACACTACATCACACTTAGGTCAGAGACGGCTGCGGGTGGCCTAGGCCTGTTCCCCACAACACAAACAACCCAGGCCTCTATCAGTTTGACATCTTCAAAGTGACATGATGTTCTCCAAGCAGAATCAGGGCCACGGGGCTGTGGGGTGGCAGTTGAGCTATGAAACTTTGCACGCAGGTGGATGGCATGTAGGGGAGTATAACTCTCAGAGGAGACGAGGCCAGATTCGGTCATGGTGTGGTGTTGTGTGACTGACTGCATGGCCCTGGCCCTGAAATCGGCTAAGGGAGTTGGTGGTCACCGACCAAAGTGAGCTTTTGGCTTAGCTGAGTATGAGCGTTTGTAACACTGTCTGGGAGGAGCTTAACCTAGTAAGTAGCATGTTGTAAGTCCATATGGCTGAGCTGTGGCATTGCCCTCCAGGTATGGGGGGGAGGTGGGCCCGGTGCCACATTCCCGTGATCGTTCTCCGATCCGACTGTTGCTGCCGACGCGCATGCTCGCGTAGAGCAGCCAAAGCGGCGCGGGCGGTCGTAGCGATGACTGCATGCCCCGCAACGGCTTGAATTTGAATCACCAACTTTGATGCTTTGCTGTGCACGACCTATTGCGTGCATAATAATTCTGGATGGGTGAACGGTAGCTGGCAGAGTTGGCTACATGGTGAATCATTTAGCATAACATTTGGCGCAGTGAGTGCAGAGTTACAGCCGTTCTACTGCCAGGGGTCGGTTTACTGTCATTTTTTGAATGTTGGGAGCGCCTGACCTCCAGGTATGGGGAGGAGGTGGGCTCAGTGCCACATCGCTGCAACCGCTTTTCGATCCGACTGCTGCCGCCGACGCGCATGCTCATGTTGAGCAGCCTAAGCGACGCGGGCGGTCGCAGCGATGACTGCATGCTCCGCTACGGCTCAAATTTGAATCACTAACTTTGACGCTTTGTTGTGCACGGCCTACTCAGTGTATATCAATTTTGGATGGGTGAAAGGTAGCTGGCCGGGTTGGCTATACTGTGAATCATCTAGCATAATATTTGGCTCAGTGAGTGCAGAGTTACAGCCGTCCTACTGCCAAGGGTCGGTTTCCTGTCATTTTCTGTTAGTTGGGAACACCTGAATGAAGGTTATGCAGTGTAAACCAATTGCAATGCCGTCCACATGCTTGGACTATGCAGCATGCATGTACCTCTCTGGGCGCAACGTTTAGGGCATCCTAGGCTAGGGTCTCCCCAACTCCCATTCCACCAACTCGTTGACTTGATCGCCCAAGTGAGCAGATCACTGTGAGATATTGTGTCACCTGGATTGGGCAGCTCATGCAACACCAATGTGCCTTACATGGAGGGTGCGCACCCTGCAGCAAAAGTGACCAATGCAGCTCTGGAGACGTGAATCAAGGCGCGTGGAGCCTGCGACGCCCTGACCCCCCTGCCCAAACACAAACAGCAGAGCGCACTCTCCCTTTCAATATGAAGGTCATGCGTGATCGTAACTGAAAAACTCCCAATTCATGGCCAACTCAGTGGAGTATACCCCTTTCCACACGCGGGGTCGTGGAAGGCAGCTGCCGTAGGAGCCTACCCATCCACTTGTCAAAAACATGTCGGACCACGAGGACGGTGGGTCGCTTGCGGCGATCTGCGCGCAGCATATGAAGCAGGACCTCCGCCAGCCAACTTATGAGTGACTCCGCCTTTGCAGAGACCTTTGAGTCCGCGGATGCTGGAGCTTCTTTGACCTACCCTCAGCAGGCCGGCACTATACGTAAGAACGCCTACATCGTCATCAACAACAGGCCCTGCAAGGTCAGGCAGGCCAGCCATTGGGCCAGCGGCGGCGACACGAGACTCACACTATCTATGCAACGGACCACGTCCTCATCCGTTTTTCGCGAGCAGCTGTTTGCCCTGCAGCATGTACAAAATGACAGCTGCTTGGCTCCGGCCAGCCGGGTATGCCCCATGGCTACCTATGTGTCTTGGCACACAGGTCGCTGATGTGTCCACCTCAAAGACTGGAAAGCACGGCCACGCTAAGTGCCACTTCGTAGGCATTGACATTTTCACTGGCAAGAAATACGAAGACCTGACCCCCTCGTCCCACAATTGCGATGTAGGTGTATGCAGCATTGGCCTGCACTTACACAGCTTAGCTCATGGGGGGTTGAAAGCCCATGACGTAGTTCACTCCTGCAGGTGCCTAACGTGGCCCGCAATGAGTACACCCTCATCGACATCAATGAGGATGGCTTTGTAAGTGACAGGCGCGTACAGTTGAGCTGGCCGCCAGCTGCCTGGCCTTGCTTACCGGGTGGAGTGGTGTATTCTATGCAACAGGTGTCTCTGATGGAGGAGAACGGCAGCACTCGTGACGACTTGAAGCTTCCTTACGGCACTGACGAGTCCGAGAAGCTGGCTGAGCAGCTGAAGATTGACTTTGGCGAGGGCAAGGAGATTGTGGTGTCCGTGTTGAAGGTGCGCAGCGATCAAGAATTGCAGCTCGTACACCTTGGAGCATCTCTATGCTTGTGTCTGCAGTAATGCTCAATTACATAGGACACAGCTTGGGTCAGCTTTGCATTTGCTCTTGCTCTGCAGGCCATGGGTGAGGAGATGATCAACAGCATGAAGGTTGTGCAAAGCAAGGCCTAGAGCTGCTCACTTGGCACAAGATGGCCCTCAACCAACCTCCTGGCAATGCAGCTGCAGCCAGTTGCCAGCTGGTGGTGTCAGCCATATGTGCATGGCATGTGCATGGCAGGAGCACGCAGAATGCCAGGAGCAGTCAGATGCCATGGAGTTCGTGGGTGGGGATGCATGATGTCCATCCATGCTAGCTGCGAGGTGTATGCTATGGAAGTTCTGCCCAGGCCACACTCCGAACTCTGCAGGTCTGCCTTTGGACGTGCCTTTGGCTGTACTGTGCCCATGTTGGTACCAGGCGTGCCATGAGGCGCATATGATGTCATCAGGTCATATGAGCATGAAGGTTGGGCATGCTGGGCATGGGCCAAGTCTAGCTCCCATGGCATGTGGTAAGCTCCTAACAGCTGCCAAGTGCATGTGCGTCATCTGCGCCTTCCTTTTCCAAGCGACGTGTCCACGGCTGTGACCGCGACGACAAGGACAGGACTTCCCCGACCCATCCCCAAAACCAACCCCAACCCCAAATTCGTTGCCTGGCCTCTCCCGTCTCCCGCGTTGCTCCTGCTCTTCACTGTCACTACTAAGCTGACATTGTCGACCTCGTGGAAACTGTTGACATCGTTTACGATAGCTGCTGGGGTATCAGCTCCGATGGGGCCAAAGGAGGGGGGGAGGAGGAAGTGACGGGGGTCTTGGTGATGTGGCCAAGGGTGGAGGAGGAGAATGGGTCAGGTGTCCCCAACTAACAAAAAATGACAGGAAATGATAGGAAACCGACCCCTGGTAATCAAAACGACGCCGCGTCTCAGCCACGTGGTTTCTATTTCTGTTTCGCACATCACTGGATAGAGGACTCCGTCAGCTATGCGGTGCAACATGTATTATTAAATACAGTGCACTGTGCTGAGTGCTTTGGCGGCTCAAATCTTTACATTTTAAATCATGCTTGTAATGCTCATGCGGGCCTCGCCGCGATCGACCGCCGCGACCGACGTGGCCCAGTAGCCTCTGCAAACAGTCAGGGACAGTCGCCGCAGTCAAAACAATGCACATGGCACGTCAAACCGATGTAACCGCGCCACTCCACACACGCACATAAATGTACAAGGCTGCTGCATTGCTTGACCGCTTCGTGAGTAGTTCCTACTTCCTGGCCACTCTGTAAGGCCATGCAAGGTGTGTACGCCTTCCAGCTGCTGCCAGGGGGGGCCAGCAGGAGGGGTGGGCAGCCCAGGGGCGGCACCAGCGCCAGCTGCCAGCTGCTGCCAGGGGGGGGCAGCAGGAGGGGTGGGCATCCCAGGGGCGGCACCAGCACCAGCTGCCAGGTGCTGCCAGGGGGGGGCAGCAGGAGGGGTGGGCAGCCCAGGGGCGGCACTAGCGCCAGCTTCCAGCTGCTGCCAGGGGGGGGCAGCAGGAGGGGTGGGCATCCCAGGGGCGGCACCAGCACCAGCTGCCAGGTGCTGCCAGGGGGGGCCAGCAGGAGGGGTGGGCAGCCCAGGGGCGGCACCAGCGCCAGCTGCCAGCTGCTGCCAGGGGGGGGCAGCAGGAGGGGTGGGCAGCTCAGGGGCGGCACCAGCACCAGTACCAGCATCAGGACCTGCACCTGCCCCCTGCTCATCCCCATGCAGGCCGGCCACTGAGTTCTGAGCCTGCACCTCCTTAGCGATAGCCTCAGCCTTCCTTGCTGTGGATATCAAGCCACTGGGACTGTGTAGATAAGCAGCCCTAGGTGATTTTACAAGTGCTTGAAGATGAGCACGCTGCCGGGCTTGAAGATGAGCACGCTGCTTGAAGATGCGCACGCTGCTGGGCTGGGAGGGGCTGGGAGGGGCTGGGAGGGGGCGGGAGGGGGTGGGAGGCTTCTGCGTGGGCTGGGAGGTGGTGGGGCTGCAAGGGGGTGCGAGGGCTGCAAGGGGGTTCGGCAGGTCGGAGTAGGCTAGTCAATCCTGCAAGGCAGAGTTGGGTCACGCCAAAGGGTGAGCAGGCGGGCCTGATTGATGAATTGCCGTGCTTTCTTTCCCAGCAGCTGTGTCGTTGAGTAATGAACAAAGTAATAACGAGACATTCTAATAACTCAGAGTGGTCAGCTCACAACATGCCGATTTGTGCAAGGGGGTCCCTTTTCCAGTGTGGCTGGCTAGAGAGACCTCTATCCAATCGCACCTCGCTGCAATGTCGCGTTATTTCTTGCCCAACGACGGTCTTCCGACGCCGCCTGCACCGATGAAAGGCTCGTGGAGCAAGCCTGGCGGGCTGAAATGTGATTGTACTCCTGGCTCGATAGCAGGCGCAGCTCCGTCACTGATGCCGTTACATACCACTAGAACAATCGGTTGTGAGCAGCTGAGGTGTGTCCGCGATCGCTTGCGCCGGCATGGCCTCACTTGCAAGAGCTAACGCGCCGCTTGCTAGTAGATGCGCAATAATTCGCAGCTGCCAATGCGATAAACGCTATCGAAAACGGTGCAGTATTGAGTGAGTATGTGCATGAAGATTACCAACCCCATGTTGGGGACTCCTGAGAATGGGTCTGTGTGGGTGAGGGAAGGAGGTGATGGGGGCAGCAGTATTGAGGGCAAGAGTGAAGGAGGAGGTGGTGAAGGCTGAGTAGCGTACGCAATGCTCCTCCACAGGGGCCGTAGCCGCACACAGCAGGCCACAGTGGCCCATGATCCACAGGGCGATGACTGACGAGGGCAAGACGATGGCTGCGTTGACAAGGATGGGTGCTGCACGCAAGTCATGACTACAGTGGTGGGGAGGTGATGTCGCCAGGCAGGGCGCCAGTGGAGTTCAACAAGCCGGTCTGGATGTCCTGTATGAGGCATGTTTGGCTTAACCCAGGTTAGCCAGGTCCTCCCCTGTTAACCCAGGTTAGCCAGGTCTGCCTCACAGACAGGGCAGGGCAGGCAGGCAGGCATATGTGGGCAGGCGGGCAGGCCTACCCTCTGCTGTGCCCTACTGCCAGGCCCCTGCCGCCAGCAAGCAGACGCGTGATACACCAGCAGCATCTGCTACCTGGCTGATGTACAACAGTGGTGCACCAAGGGAGGGTATGAGTAAGGGTCAGCTGGGTTGTTTTGGTAGAAAAAAACTGAAAGTCACCTGAAGTAACTCTTCCCAGGCAGGACAGGCAAGAAGAACGCCCACCCTGGTGAAATCGTACACATGTTGTTTTTTCGAGTTCCATGCATATGGTGCGTCTTCCTGTAGGGAAATCTGCGAACGAGAGGCACCCAATTGTGATGCGCCACCCGCACAGACAACGAGGAACCAGGAGTCAGATGCCGAAGTCCTAAGCATTTAAGCTAGACGCCCGTCGATGCCGTCCATCGGCGATGCTGAGCCAACACCGTCGATGGGCGCGACAGCCCCACGTTCTAGCGCCAGGCGAGGGTACGCACAGCGCTGCACAGTTTGTGCATGTTTCTTCTAAGCGGTTACCATCTACTGTCTAAGCGGCTACCTTGGTGTAGCATGAGTTGCCATCGCTACATTCCTACATTCGCTACATTCCACACACTAAAACTCATTCAACATGGACAACATACTCGACTGTGGCTACATTCCGCACAGGGCTGTGCTGCGCTGTTGAGGTTCGCCAGGCAGCACAGCCACAGCCAAGGTGGCAGCACAGACCTGTGAAAAGGAAAAAAGGATGGCCAGCACAGCACAACCAGCACCTTCTGGCATCTCTGTTGGAGGTAAAGATGACGAGCTGCTCAACGGCGCCCACAGCTTGCGGCCATGGCAGAGGGACACCGGGCAGCGGGCCCCAGTGCTGGCAGCAGGCGTGGACGTGCATGCATTCAGCAACTTCTGGCATGTGAGATTGCGTCCTGACATGCTTGGGAGCAGCAGCTCAGGAGCAGCAGCGCAGCAGCAGACCAACAGCAATGACGGCAGCTATATAGTGAGGCATGGAGCATGTGCACATGCCATATACCTAGTTCACATTTCACCAACACCGTCATCATCTTAGTCACCACCATCACCACCACCACCAGCGCCATTGATACCATCACCAGCGTCTCTAGGCAGGGTCTTCGTCATCACTCTGCAGTTACCACACCATGCCAGGCGCCTGGCCGTCCATAGCTTGTGTTAGGGCCTCAGCTGCGCCCTTCCCATGCATGCAAGCAGGCTTGCATGGCTGTGTGGCATGCCATGGGGATCTGGCCATGCGCATGCTGACCCTGCAGGAGAGCCTGCTGCTGACCCCCCTAGACCCACAGCCCCCGCCCCCACCCGCCCCACCCACCCCTCCCAGCAGCAGCACCAGTAGCAGCTTTGGGGACGAGCTGAGCGAGGAGGAAGAGGAGCAGCTGGGGCGGTTGCTGCAGGTGCTGACAGTCTAGCCGCTGCTGCTGACAGTCTAGACCCTGCCGCAAGAGCCTGCTGGGGCTGAGTATGCGCATGTGTGACCACCCACCCACAGGTCATGCCCAACCTGCTTTCTCCCGGAGGTGCCGCCACTGCCGCCACCTCTGCCTGCCTGCCTGCCGGCCCCTGGGCCCCCGTGGTGTCGCACCCCACACAGGGCTGGGGCCAGGGCCAGGGGCACGGTGGGCCAGAGGCCAACATGTCCCTGAAGCGTCTGGCACGGCTGCGGCAGCTGATCAGCAGCCCAGTCAAGGAGGGGTGGGTGTGAAGGGGTGGTGGGGTCAAGGAGGGGTGGGTGTGAAGGGGTGGTGGGGTCAAGGAGGGGTGGGGGTGAAGGGGGTGTGGGGGTGCGGGGAGGTGGCTTCAGGCTGCTTGCGCGGCATGGGACAGGGGGGTTTGATGAACCACACACACATGTAGCAGTGTTCATGGTGCATGGGAGGAGCAGCAGGACCTTTTGCTGCTTGTAAGCCCCATCTCCACTGCTTGTGAGCAGGTGGAGAGGTGTGCTGGGGGGTCAGCACAGGTTTGCATCCCTGGTGCAGCAGCAGCCTCCCCCTCCACCCGCAGTCAAGCACTGGGTCAGACAAATGACACTGGTGGGGAGGTGTTGGAGCAGAGGGTGTAGAAAGGGTGTGCTGCATTCACTCTCACCCTGCCCCACCCTCACCCTGCCCCACCCTCACCCTGCCCCACCCTCCCCCTGCCCCACCCTCCCCCTGCAGCACCATGATCAGCGCCATGTTTGAGGCGGCTCGCATCGGCGCAGAGGCCCTGGACCCCTATGGTCCCCTGCGCCCCACCTCCGCCCCTCCCACAGCTGCCCCTGGTCCCGGGACCACCTCAAACACTGGCTCAGCCGCCCTCACCTCACCGCCTCCCCACCCCACCACCCCACCATCAGGCCACCCTGCATCTGTCCCTCTAGGCCCAGGGGAGGTCCCGCCTCTAGGCCCCCCTCCCCTGGGCCCCGGCCCCCCGGCTTACACCCGCCTCAGCAGCCTGGTGCAGTCCCTGCTGCCCTGGAACAAGCAGGCAGCTGAGGTGGCAGCTGCACGGCGGCGGCAAGAGGAGCGCTGGCGGGCGGCGGCGGCGCTGGGCATGATGGGGCCCCCTGCCACAAGAGGGCAGCCGCGGTCCAGTGGCAGGGACAGCCTGGCAAGACCAGCGGCGGGGCAGCGCTCGAAAGGCAGTGCCAGGGTGAGGCGCAGGGCAGCTGACTGCCTGGCTGCTGCCGTCACCACATTCCGCACAGGGCTGTGATGTGTTGTTGAGGTTAAGCCTCCTGGGCAGCCCTGACCTGGACTGCTGACTGCCTGGCACCCAGCACGGGGGTGGAGGGGGAGTGTGAGAGCAGCTCTGTGGGTAGCCATTGTGGCTACCTCTACCTCCCAGCCCCCTCTCCTGCATTAGCACATCTTTCTACCAGGATGGAGCGGGGGCGAGGGTGTGGATTAGGGGGAGGGTGGAGGCAGGGTCAGGGCCAGAGCCAGGGTGGGGTGCCTGGGTCAGGGCTTGGACAAGCAGCTCTGACAGGTCAGGAGATACTCTTTCTACCCAGCATACTGCAGGCTCTAGGGCGCTTGGTCGCTGGGCGGGAGAGACACACCTTGGCGAGGAAGAGCCTAGGTGACTGCCCGAGGCCCTGCGTGCTGCCGCTGCGCAGAGCGCCAAGGGACCGCCTCCCTCCCCGCCACCGCCTGTCCGGCCTGCGACGGCGTCGCGCGCTTGTGAGTAATCGCTGACCCGACTTGCATGTATTGTTGCGGCCTTTGTACTTTATAACCCGCCGATGCTCCCACTCTCGCTGCGCCCCGCTGTGGCTCACGCAACTGTGGCAGCACTGTGCAGCAGTGAGGGCAAAGTTGAAAAAGTACAGCAAGATGGTTTCGCGAAGCACAGTACTGCGTGATGCGTCCGTTCTGCCGCCCAGCCCCCCTCCGTGATAGCTTCACTGAGCTGCTGCTCCTTGCAGCTCGTCTCGCCCTCTTCCACACTCAGTCCCTAGAGCTTCAAATCGCTGACCCATATGTGCTCACCAACGCCCGGATGGTCGAGGATATGATGGACGCCGCGAGCAAGGTGGGGCGCGGTGCGGCATCACACCGGCACTTCTCCGTGCAGTCACACTCGCGGAAGCCACACAGGCCCACTGCCTCCGCCACCAGGGCCACATGCAGTCTAAAGGTGGCCATCAGTACCGGCAAAGTTTATCAGCAATATCAATAGAATAATGCATCAGTATTGATAAAGTCAGCAAACAGTCCCAGCAGCAGGAGCAGGGTAGGGCAGGGGGGTAGGGTGGTGATAAGGAGGTTGCAGTCCACAGGCTGCTATGCTCCCCCTCCTTACTACCCTCACCACCCGTGTCCCCCTCCCTCCTCTCACACTCCTCTCACACTCCCCTCACACTCCCTTCACACTTCGCTCACACTCCCCTCACACTCCCCTCACACTCTCCTCACCCCCATCCACAAGATGGCCTGCTCCCCTTCCATTGCACTGCCACTTCATGCCAGAGTTGTTGTTGCCCCAGGTGACAGCGGCTGCGGCAAAGGCTGAGGCACAGGCTGTGGCTGAGGCTGAGGCTCGGCTGGCCAAGGCTGCCAAGGGTCAGAGCAGCAGGTCACGAGGCCGCTCCCCTCCAAGACGTGGGTTCCCAGCCTTGCCTGTTATCATCTAATGCCAGCTCTACCAGCTCTTCGCCCCCCCCCCCCATGCCCCAACACTGCCCTCGCCCCCCCTGACCCTTCCCTGTTGCGTGAGCGGCTATAGTATTCTGAGGTATCCATCGTAGATCAGGGCGTTGTCCATCTACCTGGGAATCGGACCCAGCCTCAGAACACCTCACCACTAACACTTCTCACACGGGAGTAAAGATTTCAGATCCGCATGCTACTTTACTCAGCATGGTCACGTAACATTCCCCTACACCTTGCACTCCAATCAAGCTTGCATATCATTGTGCTGCACCTCACTCACTATCTCCCGCTACTGTGCGGTGCGGTGCGGTGCTGTGGTGTGGTGTGCAGCACGCAGCCCCAAAGCAGACGGCTTCATGTCTGGTGTGAAGACTGGCCGGCTGCCCGCTGGTGAGGGGTGCAGCTGTGAGCGCCTGCTCAGACCCTCAACACCACCCTCTTATGCAACTCAGTAACCACTCATCGACGTCCTGATCAGGCATGGAGCTGCTGCACCCTGCTGCCCCTTGGCCTTGCCTGATCAGGCATGGAGCTGCTGCACCCTGCTGCCCCTTGGCCTTGCCTGATCAGGCATGGAGCTGCTGCACCCTGCTGCCCCTTGGCCTTGCCTGATCAGGCATAGAGCTGCTGCACCCTGCTGCCCCTTGGCCTTGCCTGATCAGGCATGGAGCTGCTGCACCCTGCTGCCCCTTGGCCTTGCCTGATCAGGCATGGAGCTGCTGCACCCTGCTGCCCCTTGGCCTTGCCTGATCAGGCATGGAGCTGCTGCACCCCCGCACCCTGGGGGAGGGTGGGCCAGAGGGGGCCGGGCCCCAACTCTATGTCCCTCGACCTCGTCCTGCGCCAAAGACTCCCAGGCAGCTGGCTGAGGAGGCTGCGGCCGCCCTGCTGCAGGAGCGGCTGCTCATGCACCAGGTCAGGGGGGCTAAGTTCAGGTTTTGGAGTGAATGGAGAGTGATAGGTGTGATAGGGGTGTGTGTTAGGGTTTCGGGGTGCAGGGAGAGTGATATGTG
>JASKMD010000006.1:16451231-16549500 GCA_030144725.1 Haematococcus lacustris
ACAGCCCCATGGGGGACCAGGTGCCTACCTACAGGTGCGCTGCAGCCCTCCCAGCCGTGCCAGGGCATGGTTCAGCAGAGCTGGTTACCAAACACACAGTAGAGCGTGCACAGTAGAGCAGAGCATGCAAATCACAAGTGAGGTTACACCCACCTCACACCAGTCATGTGACCCTCACCTGGTCACACGGGTCACCTTCTCACACCATCCAAGCACCCACATGTTACCACGTTTCTACCTAATGCACCAGGGTGCACCGGGCCGCACAATCACAGGTCACACAATAGTCGTGGTTCTGGTCACACCCCGATGTGTGAGCAGGTACCCCCCCGCTGGCGGCCCCTGGATGGCATCTTCCACACACCCCTTCCCTGCGCCTGGCACCATGCCTCAGGTCACACTACCCCCTGGTGAGTGAGCTGGGTGAGTAGTGGGCGCTGTGTGAGGGGAGTGGGTGCTGCTTTGCAGGTGAGGCGCCGACTGCCTGGTGCAGGAGCAGCTGGGCGACTTGTTCACTGGTGATAGGGAAGGCATGTCCATGATGCCTGGTCATGCACAACTGTTGGGAGGGAAGAGGGCCTTGGGAGAAAGCTGGATGGCATGCAAGCAGGCTAGTCACTGGGGTGGGGCAATGCATGGACGGGCAGACATGGCCAAGCAAACCCATGTTGTGTGTTGCTGCCGTGACAACCTCGGCTGTTGCCAATGCATTTGGTGATGGTGGTGGTGATCAGCAACATGTGTGGGGAAATCAGGTAGGCCCCCACTGCACTGGTTGTAATGGTAATGGTGATAGTGGTGGTGGCGGTGCAAATGTGGGAATGGTGGTGGTGGTGGTGGTGGGTGGTGGTGGTCATTACGAGAGTGTGGTGAGACTTGCATGCGTTCTGCAACCCCTCCTCCCCCCTCCTCACACATTCCTCCTACACTCCTCACCACTCTTGTCGCACTCACTGAATAGTCTTCTTGCCTAGCCCAGAGCTGAAAAGAGCGGAGGAGCAGCGCAGCGATGGTGCAACTGGATCGCAGGAGGATCGCGCGATGGCTCCGCCTCGGCCGCACATTCAAGCGTACCTCATCCCATGGCGCCTTCACTCGTCTGCGCGGATGACGACACCGCGACCCAAAGCTTCCAGCAGGAAATCCAGTGGGAGGCGCTGCTCAGTGGGCAAATCCAGTGGCACTGAGTCCTCATTCGTTTCACTGTGACAAAGGCATGGGGCAGGAGCTGAGGACAAAACCAAGGGCCTTCAAGCCCCTCACAGGTCAAGGTTTAATACCAATAATCTCAATGTAATAACAACAGCGCCTCCCAGTTTTCCCTGTTTCCCTATCATCCTGTGAAGCCCCTACACTTCTCCACGAAAGTGAGTGACCGGCGTGTGTCCCTAACCTAGGTCGCCAACCCTAGGAGTCGCTAGAGCCCTACCCTATGTATGACTCTCTCGCACACACATCCTCTTCGTCAAAGGCAATCGAATTGTTTGTTTGTTTGGCTCATGGCATGATACACATGCCACTATTGTTGCCCGCTGGTGCCGCCGCTGCCACTTCCGCAGCAGGCCTGTGTCGCGCACGAGCACCCACTTCGGGCTTGGCCTGCCTGGGTTAGGCATGGCCAAGCCAGCTGCTGAGCTCGCGTGGGCGGCCCGGCCCGGCTGCAATGCGGCGGCTGACACGTCCCGGTCGTAGAATCAGGTGTCCCCAACTAACACGAAATGACAGGAAACCGACCCCTGGTAATCAAAACAACGCCGCGTCTCAGCCACGTGGTTTCTAATTATGTTTCGCACATCACCGGTTAGAAGACTCCGTCAGCTATGCGGTGCAACATGTATCAATTAATACTGTGCACTGTGCTGAGTGCTATGGCGGCTCAAATCTTTACATTTAAAATCATGCTTGTTTTGCTCATGCGGGCCTCGCCGCGATCGACCGCCGCGACCGACGTGGCCCAGCAGATCCTGCAAACAGTCAGGGACAGTCTCCGCAGTTAAATCGATTCACATGGCACGCCAGACCGATGTAACCGCGCCACTCCACACACGCACATAAATCTACAAGGCTGCTGCATTGCTTGACCGCTTCGTGAGTAGCTCCTACTTCCTGGCCACTCTGTAAGGCCATGCAAGGTGTGTACGCCATTGCTACGTTACCTTGCTCGACATGTTGGGTCCGATCCCTCCCGCCCGCCCTCCGCTTGCGCGTCGAGCTTGTGTCCAGCTCCGCCCTGGCCCCTTGCTGCTCAGATGGAGGGGTGGGCAGCCCAGGGGCGGCACCAGCACTAGCTGCCAGCTGCTGCCAGGGGGGGGCAGCAGGAGGGGTGGGCAGCCCAGGGGCGGCACCAGCACCAGCCCATAGGGGAGGGGGGGCAGTGTTGGGGGGTGGGAGTGCGGGTTAGTTGGGTTGGGAGGGGTGGGAGCGGGGTTGGGAGGGCGGGGCTGGGGGTGGGAGTGGGGGTGGGAGGGGCTGGGAGGGGCTGGGAGGGGCTGGGAGGGGCTGGGAGGGGCTGGGAGGGGCTGGGAGGGGCTGGGAGGGGCTGGGAGGGGCTGGGAGGGGCTGGGAGGGGCTGGGAGAGGCTGGGAGGGGGTGGGAGGGGGTGGGAGGGGGTGGGAGGGGCTGGGAGGGGCTGGGAGGGGTTGGGAGGGGCTGGGAGTGGCTGGGAGGGGCTGGGAGTGGCTGGGAGGGGCTGGGAGTGGCTGGGAGAAGGGGGCTAGTTGGGGTGGCTGGGAGTTGGGGTGGGGTGGGCTGGAAGGGTCCAGTGGGCTAGTCAGCACTGCAAGGCAAAGTTAGGTCACGCCACAGTCATTTCCAGCAGGCTTGATTGATGAAATGCCGTGCTTTCTTTTCCAGCAACTGTGTCGTTAAGTAATGAACAAAGTTGACACGGCAAAATCTGGAAAGTCACAGTGGTCAGCTCACAACAAGCCGGTTTGTGCAAGGGGGTCCCTTTTTTGTGTTGTTGGCCTGAGAGAAACGTACCATTCCGCACCTCGACCCCCTCTCACAAACCGGCGTATTGTGAACCGACGATTGTGAATCACTGCTATAGTGTTGCGAGTCCTTGTGTTATCACGAGGGCGGAGCGTTTCCTCTTTGGAGGGGGAGGAATGTAGCGAACGGCTCCTCGAAGCCTAGCTCGCCTCACGGTACTTCTGTACTGCAGTGTGACATGGTGGGCGAAAGGGGCAGGTGGGCCTTCGTGCACACCTGCTTCAGAGGTTCGACTCCTCGGGGGAAACGTTCTAAACCCTGGCCGTGTCACGCTGTGGGAAAGAGGTGGTTATCGGTTATCGGCGCTGCTCTTAGCACGCTACACGTATTGTGAACCGACCAATGTGACTTTTCAGGATTTGCCGTGTCAACTTTGTTCCGTACTTAACGAAGCAGCTGTAGAAGAGGAAAGCAAAGCATTCCATTAATCAGGCTTGTGGAAACATAAGTTGGCGTGACCTAACTTTGTCTCACTCCTACTAATTGATCATCCCTGCACTGCAAAAATAAAACATATTTGGCAAGAAAAAATAAAACATATTTTGCAAAGAATAAAACATATTTTGCGCGCTGTGGCCCGCAACCTATCCCTGCACTCATCCCTGCACTCTAGCCACAGGGCCACAGCGCAGCCGCCTTTGATTTTTATATCAAAATTATATTCAAAATTGTATTCAAAATTTCAGCCCGATCGGACAAGGTCGGTCAACACGCAGGGACGGACGCAGGGATTAACTTGTAGGAGTGCTTGCAGGGCTGACTAGCCCACTGAGACCACCCGGAACCCCTTCCGGCCCGCCCCACCCCCTCCCACCCCTAGCCCCGCCCTCCCACCCCCTCCCATCCCCAGCCCCACCCCTCCCACCCCCTCCCAGCCCCTCCCACCCCCTCCCAGCCCCAGCCCCGCCCTCCCACCCCCTCCCACCCCCAGCCCCACCCCTCCCACCCCCTCCCAGCCCCAGCCCCGCCCTCCCACTTCCTCCCACCCCCAGCCCCACCCCTCTCACCCCCTCCCTGCCCCTCCCAACCCCTCCCAGCCCCAGCCCCAGCCCCGCCCTCCCACCCCCTCCCAGCCCCAGCCCCGCCCTCCCACCCCCTCCCAGCCCCTCTCAGCCCCAGCCTAGAAGCTGTGCCTAGAAGCTGTGCCTAGAAGCTGTGCTGGTCCCCATGGCTGAGGGGCAGGGCCTTAGTGCTGACAGCGTGGCTCGCCGTCAGGCCTCTGTTAGTTGGGGACACCTGACATGTAGTCGAGCCACGTCTACTTGACTTCCATAGCCTTCAATGCACATTCCTTTCCAAATCAGTCACGTAGTCGAGCCACGTCTAGTCTGGAAGGTACAGCCCAACAAAACTTGTCCAACAAGGAACAATATGTTGAACTGTGGGTAATCTCACTCAGCTACTACAAACAAGTCGTAGCATCCTCGGTCGCACCCTTGATGACTACAAACCCCACTCCGGTGGCACTCTTTCCTGGGGCTAATCCCCCTTGACCACTGGGCACCTCATCAAAACTAACAGCTTAATGCTTTGTAAGGCTCACAGCCTGTGTAAACTACAAGGGGCCTATGCATTGTTGCGGGCCCGGCCATCAATGCCTCGGCGGTACTCTGCTGCCCGGTGCAGCCTCTGCTTGACCTTGGGTAGCCGGTCATTGACCCGCTTGTAGCTCAGGAGTCAGGCGACCCCAACTAACAAAAAATGGCTGGAAATGATCACTCAGGCAAATTAGTAACAGCATTTTTGAGATTCAGAGCCTCGGACTTGGTACATAGTCTAAAGAAGGCATTGTAAGATCGGGGGTTGAAACTAAAATTCGTGATTTTGCGCGGTTGGTGAGATACGGCCATGCTACAGTACTGTAGGTGTCTACAGTACTGTCGGGGTACCTCGCGAGAGACCACTTACAGTACTGTAGACATCTACAGTACTGTAGACATCTACAGTACTGTAGACATCTACAGTACTGAAGGTACCTCGAGGTACCTCGAGAGACCACTTACAGTACTGTAGACATCTACAGTACTGTAGACCTCTACAGTACTGTAGACACCTACAGTACTGTAGACATCTACAGTACTGTAGACATCTACAGTACTGTAGACATCTACAGTACTGTAGGTACCTCGAGGTACCTCGAGGGACCACTTACAGTACTGTAGACATCTACAGTACTGTAGACCTCTACAGTACTGTAGACACCTACAGTACTGTAGACATCTACAGTACTGTAGACATCTACAGTACTGTAGACATCTACAGTACTGTAGGTACCTCGAGGTACCTCGAGGGACCACTTACAGTACTGTAGACATCTACAGTACTGTAGACCTCTACAGTACTGTAGACACCTACAGTACTGTAGACATCTACAGTACTGTAGACATCTACAGTACTGTAGACATCTACAGTACTGTAGGTACCTCGAGGTACCTCGAGGGACCACTTACAGTACTGTAGACATCTACAGTACTGTAGACCTCTACAGTACTGTAGACACCTACAGTACTGTAGATGTCTACAGTACTGTAGACATCTACAGTACTGTAGGTACCTCGAGGTACCTCGAGAGACCATTTACAGTACTGTAGACATCTACAGTACTGTAGACATCTACAGTACTGTAGACCCCTACAATACTGTAGATGTCTACAGTACTGTAGACATCTACAGTACTGTAGACATCTACAGTACTTCGAGGTACCTCGAGGTACCTCGAGAGACCATTTACAGTACTGTAGACATCTACAGTACTGTAGACATCTACAGTACTGTAGACCTCTACAGTACTGTAGACATCTACAGTACTGTAGACATCTACAGTACTGTAGACATCTACAGTACCTCGAGGTACCTCGAGGTACCTCGAGAGACCACTTACAGTACTGTAGCCTTTAAGCACTTAGAAAAATTCTGAACATCTCACTTGCATTCAGGCATCCGTCCAACACTTAGTCGCAGCATCGTGTAGCCGGTATTGCAGCGATGGCATCGCACGAGGTTACCCATACTCGCAGCCGCATCTAGCCCATACTCGCAGCCACATACTCGGCAATCAACCTCGCGGCCACGCAGCTGGTCCACAGATGGCATCGCACGAGGTTACCCATACTCGCAGCCACATCTACCCCATACTCGCAGCCACATACTCGGCAATCAACCTCGCGGCCACACAGCTGGTCCAGCAGCGCAGAAGCATACCTGTGAGGCAGCTCGGTGCGAGGATCTCACCTCGCAGCCAGCCTCGCAGCCATTTTCCTCGCAGCCAGCCTCGCAGCCAGTTTCGCAGCCAGCCTCGCAGCCAGCCTCGCAGCCAGCATCGCAGCTAGCCTCGCGGCCAGTTTCCTCGCAACGATTCTCCGCAATTATCGCAAGCATTGATGCACCAACGCAAGGCAGGTGCAACGTGTTGTGAGCAGCGAAGAGGCCAGACGGACCATGGTAAGAGCTTAGGACCAAGGTAAGAGCTTAGAAGGAGCTAGCATTGCGCAGCATAGCCCTTAGTATCCAGCCTAACCGCTACCACACCTGGTTGCTGCAGGCCTTACAATCACGCCTAGTACCTCCCTGTTCACCACCCCCTCCCAGTCCCCCTCACCACCACCACCACCACCACCACCACCATTTCATCACCTCCCACAACGTTCCCACTGTTGCCTCCCTTGTGTTGCAGCCCAGCCCAGCCCAGCCCAGCCCAGCCCAGCCCAGCCCAGCCCAGCCCAGCCCAGCCCAGCCCAGCCCAGCCCAGCCCAGCCCAGCCCAGCCCAGCCCAGCCCAGCCCAGCCCAGCCCAGCCCAGCCCAGCCCAGCCCAGCCCAGCCCAGCCCAGCCCAGCCCAGCCCAGCCCAGCCCAGCCCAGCCCAGCCCAGCCCAGCCCAGCCCAGCCCAGCCCAGCCCAGCCCAGCCCAGCCCAGCCCAGCCCAGCCCAGCCCAGCCCAGCCCAGCCCAGCCCAGCCCAGCCCAGCCCAGCCCAGCCCAGCCCAGCCCAACCCAACCCTACTCTCCCACCCTGCACTTCCTACTGAGGTGAGGACAAAGGAAGGTGGGTTGTAATGGAGGGCTGCTACACCTGCCCCTCCATCTGCCAGCTCTACATCTCCCTACTCTAATGGTGAGTGCATCTAGTACCCATGTCCAATGTTTGCTTCGTTACACAAATCGTCACATCATTGCCGCAGGTCTTGTGCGCCTACACGTGAGACTATCAATGCGCTCCCCACTTCTCTCGCCCTCCCCATGGACCTCCCCTTCCCTTCCCCCTCTTCCTCCCCGTCACCTCTCCCCTGACATCCCAGCAGCCAGGAGAAAGCCCACCCCACCCACCCTCTTCCCACCCCTCCCTTCCCCCTCTCCCTCCCTCTCCCCTCCCATACTTGTCAAGCCTACCCTTCCCCTCTCCCACCCTTCGATTGACGTGGCATCGCAACCCCCACCTCACCCCACCTTCCCTTCCCTAAACCCTACACTCCCCA
This sequence comes from Haematococcus lacustris, assembly GCA_030144725.1. Taxonomy (NCBI): domain Eukaryota; kingdom Viridiplantae; phylum Chlorophyta; class Chlorophyceae; order Chlamydomonadales; family Haematococcaceae; genus Haematococcus; species Haematococcus lacustris. The sequence goes on from JASKMD010000006.1 coordinate 16,458,697, forward strand.
CCGCAGTCCCACCCCACTGGCGCATGGGCTATGTTGCCTGGTGTGAGCAGGTAGGAGGCCAGGAGGACCACAAAGGTAAGGCCACGGTGATAGCTAACACAGTGCCCAGCCTGGTCACCCTACCGCGCGTGCACGCCCCTTGGTTGCAGGTCTGATGGGTCACCTCCCCTCCACTTTCCCTATACAACCACCCCCTCCCAATTCATCCTCCCCCGCCCCCGCCCCCCCGCCCCCGCCCCCGCCCCCGCGCCCCCGCCCCCGCCCCCGCCCCCGCCCCCGCCCCCGCCGCCCCCGCCCCCGCCCCCGCCCCCGCCCCCGCTCCCTCCCCCGCCCCCACCCCCACCCATGCCCCCACCCACCCCAACCCATGCCCCCAACCCATGCCCCCACCCACCCCAACCCATGCCCCCAACCCAACCCACCCCCGCCCAGCCCAACCCGGTTGAGCCTCCCGCCTCCCCACCTCCCGCCTCCCTGCCTCCCGCCTCCCCGTCTCCCGCCTCCCGCCTCCCTGCCTCCCACCTCCCGCCTTCCACATCTACCTCCCCTCCCCGCCTTCACTCTTCCACTCCCCCCCCCTTCACTCAGCAGCCAAAAGGTAGGTAAGTGCTACAGTGCCCCTACTATATCTGCTGCTGCTGCCACTGCTGCTGCTGCTGCTGCCACTGCTGCTGCTGCTGCTGCCCCTACTGCTGCTGCTGCTACCCCCCTACTGCTGCTGCTGCTGCCCCCCCTACTGCTGCTGCTGCCCCCCCTACTGCTGCTGCTGCTGCCACTGCTGCTGCTGCTGCTGCTGCCCCTGCTGCTGCTGCTGCTACCCCCCTACTGCTGCTGCTGCTACCCCCCCTACTGCTGCTGCTGCTACCCCCCCTACTGCTGCTGCTGCTGCCCCCCCTACTGCTGCTGCTGCTGCCACTGCTGCTGCTGCTGCTACCCCCCCTACTGCTGCTGCTGCTGCCCCCCTACTGCTGCTGCTGCTGCCCCCCCTACTGCTGCTGCTGCTGCCCCCCCTACTGCTGCTGCTGCTGCTGCCACTGCTGCTGCTGCTGCTGCCCCCCCTACTGCTGCTGCTGCTGCCACTGCTGCTGCTGCTGCTGCCACTGCTGCTGCTGCTGCTACCCCCCTACTGCTGCTGCTGCTACCCCCCCTACTGCTGCTGCTGCTACCCCCCCTACTGCTGCTGCTGCTGCCCCCCCTACTGCTGCTGCTGCTGCCACTGCTGCTGCTGCTGCTACCCCCCCTACTGCTGCTGCTGCTGCCCCCCTACTGCTGCTGCTGCTGCCCCCCCTACTGCTGCTGCTGCTGCCCCCCCTACTGCTGCTGCTGCTGCTGCCACTGCTGCTGCTGCTGCTGCCCCCCCTACTGCTGCTGCTGCTGCCACTGCTGCTGCTGCTGCTGCTGCCACTGCTGCTGCTGCTGCTACCCCCCTACTGCTGCTGCTGCTGCCCCCCTACTGCTGCTGCTGCTGCCCCCCCTACTGCTGCTGCTGCTGCCCCCCCTACTGCTGCTGCTGCTGCTGCCACTGCTGCTGCTGCTGCTGCCCCCCCTACTGCTGCTGCTGCTGCCACTGCTGCTGCTGCCACTGCTGCTGCTGCTGCTACCCCCCTACTGCTGCTGCTGCTGCCCCCCTGCTGCTGCTGCTGCTACCCCCCCTACTGCTGCTGCTGCTGCTGCCCCCCTGCTGCTGCTGCTGCTGCCCCCCCCCCTGCTGCTGCTGCCCCCCCCCCTGCTGCTGCTGCCCCCCCCCCTGCTGCTGCTGCCCCCCCCCCTGCTGCTGCTGCCACCCATGCTGCTGCTGCCTACAGTACTGTAGGTGTCTACAGTACTGTAGGTGTCTACAGTACTGTAGATGTCTACAGTACTGTAGGGGTCTACAGTACTGTAGGTGTCTACAGTACTGTAGGTGTCTACAGTACTGTAGGTGTCTACAGTACTGTAGGTGTCTACAGTACTGTAGGTGTCTACAGTACTGTAGATGTCTACAGTACTGTAGGGGTCTACAGTACTGTAGGTGTCTACAGTACTGTAGGTGTCTACAGTACTGTAGGTGTCTACAGTACTGTAGGTGTCTACAGTACTGTAGGTGTCTACAGTACTGTAGATGTCTACAGTACTGTAGGGGTCTACAGTACTGTAGATGTCTACAGTACTGTAGGTGTCTACAGTACTGTAGGTGTCTACAGTACTGTAGGTGTCTACAGTACTGTAGATGTCTACAGTACTGTAGGGGTCTACAGTACTGTAGGTGTCTACAGTACTGTAGGGGTCTACAGTACTGTAGATGTCTACAGTACTGTAGGTGTCTACAGTACTGTAGGGGTCTACAGTACTGTAGGTGTCTACAGTACTGTAGGGGTCTACAGTACTGTAGGGGTCTACAGTACTGTAGGGGTCTACAGTACTGTAGGTGTCTACAGTACTGTAGGTGTCTACAGTACTGTAGGTGGTCTACAGTACTGTAGGGTGTCTACAGTACTGTAGGGGTCTACAGTACTGTAGGTGTCTACAGTACTGTAGATGTCTACAGTACTGTAGGGGTCTACAGTACTGTAGGTGTCTACAGTACTGTAGGTGTCTACAGTACTGTAGATGTCTACAGTACTGTAGATGTCTACAGTACTGTAGGGGTCTACAGTACTGTAGGTGTCTACAGTACTGTAGGTGTCTACAGTACTGTAGGGGTCTACAGTACTGTAGGTGTCTACAGTACTGTAGGGGTCTACAGTACTGTAGGGGTCTACAGTACTGTAGGGGTCTACAGTACTGTAGGGGTCTACAGTACTGTAGGTGTCTTCAGTACTGTAGGGGTCTACAGTACTGTAGGTGTCTTCAGTACTGTAGGGGTCTACAGTACTGTAGGGGTCTACAGTACTGTAGGGGTCTACAGTACTGTAGGTGTCTACAGTACTGTAGGGGTCTACAGTACTGTAGGGGTCTACAGTACTGTAGGTGTCTACAGTACTGTAGATGTCTACAGTACTGTAGGTGCCTTCCCCCCATGCATCCTTAACCCCCATGCCCCCTTCGCCCCCATGCAGGAACATCTCAAAGTAGCCCAAGCTCGTTTGCTATCCCGACAGTGCTATGCAAATGCGCTGACAACAAAGCGTGCCTATGTTGCCCAGCCCAGCCCAGCCCTGCCCAGCCCTACTCAGCCTCTAGGATTCGTTACCGACCCTGAGCCTAGCCCTTGTGTTAGGAACACAAGTGGTGATGTAATGATGTAGGCTAAGAGTCATGATGTAATGATGTGAGGTTATATGTAATGATGGATGGTTGATGGCCAACCGCAAACAACTTTTGGGGCAATCTCTGCCGCACTCGATATTACTCGGGAGGGTGCGGTGCGGGAGGTTGTTGTGATTGCGGGGCATCATCAACATCCACAGCTTTGCGGGAGCTTGCAAGCCGAGCTACCCAGTACAACCGACAGAACGGACCTAGCTTGCGATAGAGACGGGCCCCGGCCTTAGACCTTACACGTATGTATGTAGCTCCCTATGGCGACCTTATTGCGTGGACACAACTTTCGGCACAAATATCTATATCGAGCTTGCGGGCCTACGCTTCGACGCCTCTCACTATTTATAGCACGCAGAAGCTGACGGTGCAATCGCGGTAGCAAATGGTGGTTTGAATGTGGAGAACAACATGATACCCTATTTACAAGAGACCTTGTCAAATCTGACCTACAGTACTGTAGACCTCTACAGTACTGTAGACATCTACAGTACTGTAGACATCTACAGTACTGTAGATGTCTACAGTACTGTAGGTACCTACACTCCAACTGCTCACATACTCAAAATATCAACAAGCGTCAAGTGGCGTTGGAGTCGCAAGGACAATCCGAGGCGAACCGCATCAAAAAACTACCCCCCTAGGATGACGAATATCCGCACTAATTTGCCTGTGTGATAGGAAACCGACCCCTGGTAATCAAAAGGACGCCGCGTCTCAGCCACGTGGTTTCTATTTATGATTCGCACATCCCTGGATAGAGGACTCTGTCAGCTATGCGGTGCAGCTTGTAACATTACATATTGTGCAGTGTGCTGAGTGCTATGGCGGCTCAAATCTTGACATTCAAATTCATGCCAGTTTTGCTCATGCGGGCCTCGCCGCGACCGACCGCCGCGACCGACGTGGCCCAGTAGCCTCTGCAAACAGTCAGGGACAGTCGCCGCAGTCAAAACAATGCACATGGCACGCCAAACCGATGTAACGACGCCCCTCCACCCATGCTCGGAAGTATACAAGGCTGCCGCATTGCTTGACTGCTTCGTGTGTAGTACCTACTACCTGGCGACTCTGTGAGGCCATACAAGGTGTGTAGGCCATTGCTACGTTACCTTGCTCGACATGTTGGGTCCGATCCCTCCCGCCCGCCCTCCGCTTGCGTGTCGAGCTTGTGTCCAACTCCGCCCTGACCCCCTGCTGCTCAGCTGGAGGGGTGGGCAGCCCAGGGGAAGCACCAGCACCAGCTGCCTGCTGCTGCCAGGGGGGTGCAGCAGGAGGGGGGGGCAGGTCAGGGGCGGCACCAGCACCAGCTGCCTGCTGCTGCCAGGGGGGTGCAGCAGGAGGGGGGGGCAGGTCAGGTGCGGCACCAGCACCAGCTGCCTGCTGCTGCCCAGGGGGTGCAGCAGGAGGGGGGGGCAGGTCAGGGGCGGCACCAGCACCGGCACCTGCTGCTACCCCCAGCTCATCGCCATGCAGGGCGGCTACTGTGTTGCAGATATGGGCCATGACAAGACCCTTCAGCTTGGGCTTCAGCCACCCCTTCATAAGCTCCTGCTGGTGGAAGCGAAGGTAAGCTTGCAGCTCCCTAACAGATAGCTTCTCAGCCTCCTCGACAGTGGTGTGGCTGTAATCGCGCCCATCATAGGTCAGAGCATATGCTGCTGACAGTCTATGCTGCCCCTCATGGTCCCCCACATCAACCACCACCTGTCCCACTCTATGAGTTGTTGCTGCTGCTTTCATCTCCGCCTTTGCTATCCGTCGGGCCATAGCTGCTGCTGCCTCCTCACGCCGCACTTCCTTGCGTAGCTCTGGCAGCCGCTGTGCAAAGTCAAGCACGTCCACGCCGCCAATGGCATCGATGTGGGTACGCATGGACATGAGCTCAAGCAGAGCTGGTAGCTCCATGAACATGCCCGTCCCATGCTTGAGTAGCTGCAGCAGGGACTCCACAGGGGCATTGGATACTGGGCAGGCAAGGTAGTACACCTCCAGATGCGATTGCAGTTGTTGCTGGTCCTGCTCACTCAGCTCTTGCATGTCGGCCATGGCACAGATCTGCTTTTCATGCTTCTCCCATGTGCCATGCGCGTCCCACACACGAGGGTCACACATTGGCAGCCGCTGCCGTGTCCTCTTCTGTTGTTGGCCCTCCACTCCCTGCTGCTGCTGCTGGTCTTCCTGTTGTTGCTGCATCATCTCTGCATGGCTAACCAGAAAGAGGTAGGAAGGCGATGTTGGGCTGGGGAGGTGGGGGGGCCGCAGTGGGCAGGGTCGGATGGGCCAATCATTCCTGCAAGGCAAAGTCGGGTCACGCCAATGTCATTTCGAGCAGGCCTGATTAACTAATTGCCATGCTTTCTTTTCCAGCAGATGTGACGTTGAGTAAGGAACAGAGTTATGTATCGAAAATCTGGAAAGTCAAAGTGGTCAGCCCACAACATGCCATTTTGTGGATGAGGGTCCCTTTTCTTGTGGGACTGGCGAGAGAGATACGCACATTTCCCGCGTTTGCAGCAATGTCGATACATAACATGCCCAGCGATAGCCCTCCAACACCGCCTGCACCAACAAGAGGCTCGCGGAGCGAGCAAGGCGGGCTGAAATGTGATTGTACTTCCGGCTGGATGCCAGGCGGAGTTCCCTCATTGGTTGCACTACTCACCACTAGAACAATCGGTGCTGAGCAGCTGAGGTGTGTCCGCGATCGCTTGCACCGGCAAGGACTCTGATGCAACGATTAACGCGCCGCTTGCCAGGATACGAGCGATATTGCGCAGCTGCCAATGCGATAGAAGCTACTGAAAACGGTGCACTTTGTAGAGAGTACTTGCATGAAGATTACAAACCCCATGTTGGGACATCCTGATCAGGAGTCCCCAACATGGGGTTGGTAATCTTCATGCAAGTACTCGCACCAGAGTGCACCGGTTCCGGTAGCGTTTGTTGCATTGGCACCTGCGAATTACTCCGCATCTACTGGCAAGCGGCGCGTTAATCCTTGCATCAGAGTCAATGCCGGCGCAAGCGAGCGCGAACACACCCCAGCTGCTCACTATCGATTGTTCTAGTGGTGAGTAATGGCACCAATGAGCGAACTGCGCTTGGCATCCAGCCGGAAGTACAATCACAGCACAGCCCGCCAGGCTCGCTCCGCGAGCCTTTTGTTGGTGCAGGCGGTGTTGGAGGGCCGTCGTGGGGCTAGTAATGACTCGACATTGCAGCGAGGTGCGAATGGGTAGAGGTTTCTCTAGCCAGCCACACAGAAAAAGGGACCCCCTTGCACAAATCGGCATGTTGTGAGCTGACCACTCTGAGTTATTGGAATTTCGAGTCATTACTCTGTTCGTAACTCTCCGACACAGCTGCTGGAATAGAAAGCACGGCAATCCATCAACCAGGCCCGCCTCCTCACCCTTTGGCGTGACCCGACTCTGCCTTGCAGATTTGACTAGCCTACTCCGACCGCCTGGACCCTGCCCCCTCGCACCCCCTTGCAGCCCCACCACCTCCCAGCCCCCGCAGAAGCCTCCCAGCCCCTCCCACCCCCTCACTGCCCCCTCACTGCCCCGCCAACCCTTCCCACCCCCTCCCACCCCTTCCCACCCCTTCCCAGCCCCTCCCACCCCCGCCACCCCCTCCCACCCCCTCCCACCCCTGCCCACCCCTTCCCACCCCCTCCCAGCCCCTCTCAATGTCGCCCCCTGGCCCTAGCAAGTCATTGCAAGACGCAAACCTATGAGTCCCAGCCGGCAGCGTGCTCATCTTGCAGCACTTGTAAAGTCACCAAGGGTTGCTCATCTGCACAATCCCAATGGCCTGAAAGCCACAGCAAGGAAGGCTAAGGCTGTCGCTAAGGAGGTGCAGGCCGAGAGTGAGATGCTGATGACCGAGGCCCAGCTGCAGCAGGCTTGTGAGGAGGTCCTTCAGGCTGCCTTGCTCGACCTTGAGGAGAAGCACACGACCCGCTGGTGGCACAACAGTGCAGCCCACACCGGGGCCGAGCCCACCTGAGCCCACACCGGGGCCGAGCCTACCTGAGCCCTGTGACCTCTTCATCCCCACCCAAGAGGCCTCACCTGGACAGCCAGCAGCAAGGACAGCAGCATACACATTGTGATACGCGGTGGGCTAGCTACACCACAGCTGCTGCATCGGTGATTCGTGTATGGCGGCTTGCCGGAGAGGCTGTGGCACGTGTGGTGGAGGGCCAAAGGGAGCGGGCCAAAGGCAGCTGTGGTCAAGCGGTCAAGCAATGCAGCAGCCTTGTATACTTCCGAGCATGGGTGGAGGGGCGTCGTTACATCGGTTTGGCGTGCCATGTGCATTGTTTTGACTGCGGCGACTGTCCCTGACTGTTTGCAGAGGCTACTGGGCCACGTCGGTCGCGGCGGTCGGTCGCGGCGAGGCCCGCATGAGCAAAACTGGCATGAATTTGAATGTCAAGATTTGAGCCGCCATAGCACTCAGCACACTGCACAATATGTAATGTTACAAGCTGCACCGCATAGCTGACAGAGTCCTCTATCCAGGGATGTGCGAAACGCAAATAGAAACTACGTGGCTGAGACGCGGCGTCGTTTTGATTACCAGGGGTCGGTTTCCTATCATTTCCTGCCATTTTTTATTAGTTGGGGTCGCCTGAATTGTAGCCCTGCTGGTACTCCTTGCCAATGGGGGGCAGAGCAAGGTACAGTCTAGGCTGGTGTGTGAGGCTGGTGTGTGATGACCCCTTCTACAATGCAAATGCAACTGAGGTCTCTCACCTAAAGGACTCTGCCTGGCCTGCCATAACGTCGTCGCGGGCAAAACTGACCCGGATTTCATGCACCAACACCAAACTCCCGGGCAGCTGCTTGCATGCCTCCCGTTGCATCTGCTTGGCATGCACACCCCTGCTGCCAATGCTGCCGCTGCCGCTGAAGCCTGCTGCTCAGCCGGTCCCAACTGAGTGAGAACCTACCCCTAGTTATCAAACCTGTATCATTACTTACTATGCAATGTGCTTAGTTCAGTGGCGGCTCAAATCTCCACATTCAAATCCATGCATTGTTTGCTCATGCGGGCCTCGTCGCGAGAGACCGCCGCGACCGACGTGGCTCAGGAGCACCTGCACACAGTGAGGAACAGCCGCCGCAGCTAAACGATTCACATGGCATGCCAAACCGATGTAACAACGCCCCTCCACCCATGCTCGGAAATATACAAGGCTACTGCGATGCTTGACCCCTTCGTGAGCAGTACTGGTGACTATACCACTTTACAAATCCCACAAGGTGTGTATGCCAATGCTATGTTACCTTGCTCGGCAGGTTGGGTCCGATCCCTCATTCAGGTGTCCGGAAACTGACCCCTAGTAATCAAAACGACGCCGCGTCTCAGCCACGTGGTTTTTATTTATGTTTCGCACATCCCTGGATAAAGGACTTTTTCAGCTATGCGGTGCAGCTTGTAACATTTAATACTGTGCAGTGTGCTGGGTGCTATGGCGGCTCAAATCTCCACATTCAAATCCATGCACTTTTTGCTCATGCGGGCCTCGCCGCGAGAGACCGCCGCGACCGACGTGGCCCAGAAGCACCTGCGCACAGGGAGGCACAGTCGCCGCAGTCAAAACGGTTGACATGGCATGCCAAACCGATGTAACAGCGCCCCTCCACCCATGCTCAGAAATATGCAAGGTTGCTGCGATGCTTGACTCCTTCGTGAGCTGTACTGTTGGCCTGGCCACTCTGCAATGCCTCACAAGGTGTGTATGCCATTGCTATGTTACCTTCCTCGACATGTTGGGTCCGATCCCTCCCGCCCGCCCTCCGCTTGCGTGTCGAGCTTGTGTCCAACTCCGCCCTGACCCCCTGCTGCTCAGCTGGAGGGGTGGGCAGCCCAGGGGAAGCACCAGCACCAGCTGCCTGCTGCTGCCAGGGGGGTGCAGCAGGAGGGGGGGGCAGGTCAGGGGCGGCACCAGCACCAGCTGCCTGCTGCTGCCAGGGGGGTGCAGCAGGAGGGGGGGGCAGGTCAGGTGCGGCACCAGCACCAGCTGCCTGCTGCTGCCCAGGGGGTGCAGCAGGAGGGGGGGGCAGGTCAGGGGCGGCACCAGCACCGGCACCTGCTGCTACCCCCAGCTCATCGCCATGCAGGGCGGCTACTGTGTTGCAGATATGGGCCATGACAAGACCCTTCAGCTTGGGCTTCAGCCACCCCTTCATAAGCTCCTGCTGGTGGAAGCGAAGGTAAGCTTGCAGCTCCCTAACAGATAGCTTCTCAGCCTCCTCGACAGTGGTGTGGCTGTAATCGCGCCCATCATAGGTCAGAGCATATGCTGCTGACAGTCTATGCTGCCCCTCATGGTCCCCCACATCAACCACCACCTGTCCCACTCTATGAGTTGTTGCTGCTGCTTTCATCTCCGCCTTTGCTATCCGTCGGGCCATAGCTGCTGCTGCCTCCTCACGCCGCACTTCCTTGCGTAGCTCTGGCAGCCGCTGTGCAAAGTCAAGCACGTCCACGCCGCCAATGGCATCGATGTGGGTACGCATGGACATGAGCTCAAGCAGAGCTGGTAGCTCCATGAACATGCCCGTCCCATGCTTGAGTAGCTGCAGCAGGGACTCCACAGGGGCATTGGATACTGGGCAGGCAAGGTAGTACACCTCCAGATGCGATTGCAGTTGTTGCTGGTCCTGCTCACTCAGCTCTTGCATGTCGGCCATGGCACAGATCTGCTTTTCATGCTTCTCCCATGTGCCATGCGCGTCCCACACACGAGGGTCACACATTGGCAGCCGCTGCCGTGTCCTCTTCTGTTGTTGGCCCTCCACTCCCTGCTGCTGCTGCTGGTCTTCCTGTTGTTGCTGCATCATCTCTGCATGGCTAACCAGAAAGAGGTAGGAAGGCGATGTTGGGCTGGGGAGGTGGGGGGGCCGCAGTGGGCAGGGTCGGATGGGCCAATCATTCCTGCAAGGCAAAGTCGGGTCACGCCAATGTCATTTCGAGCAGGCCTGATTAACTAATTGCCATGCTTTCTTTTCCAGCAGATGTGACGTTGAGTAAGGAACAGAGTTATGTATCGAAAATCTGGAAAGTCAAAGTGGTCAGCCCACAACATGCCATTTTGTGGATGAGGGTCCCTTTTCTTGTGGGACTGGCGAGAGAGATACGCACATTTCCCGCGTTTGCAGCAATGTCGATACATAACATGCCCAGCGATAGCCCTCCAACACCGCCTGCACCAACAAGAGGCTCGCGGAGCGAGCAAGGCGGGCTGAAATGTGATTGTACTTCCGGCTGGATGCCAGGCGGAGTTCCCTCATTGGTTGCACTACTCACCACTAGAACAATCGGTGCTGAGCAGCTGAGGTGTGTCCGCGATCGCTTGCACCGGCAAGGACTCTGATGCAACGATTAACGCGCCGCTTGCCAGGATACGAGCGATATTGCGCAGCTGCCAATGCGATAGAAGCTACTGAAAACGGTGCACTTTGTAGAGAGTACTTGCATGAAGATTACAAACCCCATGTTGGGACATCCTGATCAGGAGTCCCCAACATGGGGTTGGTAATCTTCATGCAAGTACTCGCACCAGAGTGCACCGGTTCCGGTAGCGTTTGTTGCATTGGCACCTGCGAATTACTCCGCATCTACTGGCAAGCGGCGCGTTAATCCTTGCATCAGAGTCAATGCCGGCGCAAGCGAGCGCGAACACACCCCAGCTGCTCACTATCGATTGTTCTAGTGGTGAGTAATGGCACCAATGAGCGAACTGCGCTTGGCATCCAGCCGGAAGTACAATCACAGCACAGCCCGCCAGGCTCGCTCCGCGAGCCTTTTGTTGGTGCAGGCGGTGTTGGAGGGCCGTCGTGGGGCTAGTAATGACTCGACATTGCAGCGAGGTGCGAATGGGTAGAGGTTTCTCTAGCCAGCCACACAGAAAAAGGGACCCCCTTGCACAAATCGGCATGTTGTGAGCTGACCACTCTGAGTTATTGGAATTTCGAGTCATTACTCTGTTCGTAACTCTCCGACACAGCTGCTGGAATAGAAAGCACGGCAATCCATCAACCAGGCCCGCCTCCTCACCCTTTGGCGTGACCCGACTCTGCCTTGCAGATTTGACTAGCCTACTCCGACCGCCTGGACCCTGCCCCCTCGCACCCCCTTGCAGCCCCACCACCTCCCAGCCCCCGCAGAAGCCTCCCAGCCCCTCCCACCCCCTCACTGCCCCCTCACTGCCCCGCCAACCCTTCCCACCCCCTCCCACCCCTTCCCACCCCTTCCCAGCCCCTCCCACCCCCGCCACCCCCTCCCACCCCCTCCCACCCCTGCCCACCCCTTCCCACCCCCTCCCAGCCCCTCTCAATGTCGCCCCCTGGCCCTAGCAAGTCATTGCAAGACGCAAACCTATGAGTCCCAGCCGGCAGCGTGCTCATCTTGCAGCACTTGTAAAGTCACCAAGGGCTGCTCATCTGCACAGTCCCAATGGCCTGAAAGCCACAGCAAGGAAGGCTAAGGCTGTCGCTAAGGAGGTGCAGGCCGAGAGTGAGATGCTGATGACCGAGGCCCAGCTGCAGCAGGCTTGTGAGGAGGTCCTTCAGGCTGCCTTGCTCGACCTTGAGGAGAAGCACACGACCCGCTGGTGGCACAACAGTGCAGCCCACACCGGGGCCGAGCCCACCTGAGCCCACACCGGGGCCGAGCCTACCTGAGCCCTGTGACCTCTTCATCCCCACCCAAGAGGCCTCACCTGGACAGCCAGCAGCAAGGACAGCAGCATACACATTGTGATACGCGGTGGGCTAGCTACACCACAGCTGCTGCATCGGTGATTCGTGTATGGCGGCTTGCCGGAGAGGCTGTGGCACGTGTGGTGGAGGGCCAAAGGGAGCGGGCCAAAGGCAGCTGTGGTCAAGCGGTCAAGCAATGCAGCAGCCTTGTATACTTCCGAGCATGGGTGGAGGGGCGTCGTTACATCGGTTTGGCGTGCCATGTGCATTGTTTTGACTGCGGCGACTGTCCCTGACTGTTTGCAGAGGCTACTGGGCCACGTCGGTCGCGGCGGTCGGTCGCGGCGAGGCCCGCATGAGCAAAACTGGCATGAATTTGAATGTCAAGATTTGAGCCGCCATAGCACTCAGCACACTGCACAATATGTAATGTTACAAGCTGCACCGCATAGCTGACAGAGTCCTCTATCCAGGGATGTGCGAAACGCAAATAGAAACTACGTGGCTGAGACGCGGCGTCGTTTTGATTACCAGGGGTCGGTTTCCTATCATTTCCTGCCATTTTTTATTAGTTGGGGTCGCCTGAATTGTAGCCCTGCTGGTACTCCTTGCCAATGGGGGGCAGAGCAAGGTACAGTCTAGGCTGGTGTGTGAGGCTGGTGTGTGATGACCCCTTCTACAATGCAAATGCAACTGAGGTCTCTCACCTAAAGGACTCTGCCTGGCCTGCCATAACGTCGTCGCGGGCAAAACTGACCCGGATTTCATGCACCAACACCAAACTCCCGGGCAGCTGCTTGCATGCCTCCCGTTGCATCTGCTTGGCATGCACACCCCTGCTGCCAATGCTGCCGCTGCCGCTGAAGCCTGCTGCTCAGCCGGTCCCAACTGAGTGAGAACCTACCCCTAGTTATCAAACCTGTATCATTACTTACTATGCAATGTGCTTAGTTCAGTGGCGGCTCAAATCTCCACATTCAAATCCATGCATTGTTTGCTCATGCGGGCCTCGTCGCGAGAGACCGCCGCGACCGACGTGGCTCAGGAGCACCTGCACACAGTGAGGAACAGCCGCCGCAGCTAAACGATTCACATGGCATGCCAAACCGATGTAACAACGCCCCTCCACCCATGCTCGGAAATATACAAGGCTACTGCGATGCTTGACCCCTTCGTGAGCAGTACTGGTGACTATACCACTTTACAAATCCCACAAGGTGTGTATGCCAATGCTATGTTACCTTGCTCGGCAGGTTGGGTCCGATCCCTCATTCAGGTGTCCGGAAACTGACCCCTAGTAATCAAAACGACGCCGCGTCTCAGCCACGTGGTTTTTATTTATGTTTCGCACATCCCTGGATAAAGGACTTTTTCAGCTATGCGGTGCAGCTTGTAACATTTAATACTGTGCAGTGTGCTGGGTGCTATGGCGGCTCAAATCTCCACATTCAAATCCATGCACTTTTTGCTCATGCGGGCCTCGCCGCGAGAGACCGCCGCGACCGACGTGGCCCAGAAGCACCTGCGCACAGGGAGGCACAGTCGCCGCAGTCAAAACGGTTGACATGGCATGCCAAACCGATGTAACAGCGCCCCTCCACCCATGCTCAGAAATATGCAAGGTTGCTGCGATGCTTGACTCCTTCGTGAGCTGTACTGTTGGCCTGGCCACTCTGCAATGCCTCACAAGGTGTGTATGCCATTGCTATGTTACCTTCCTCGACATGTTGGGTCCGATCCCTCCCGCCCGCCCCCCGCTTGCGTGTCAAGCTCGTGTACAGCTCCGCTGTGGGCCCCTGCTGCTCAGGTGGAGGGGTGAGCATGCCAGGAGGGGCACCAGCACCAGCTGCCAGCTGCTGCCAGGGGGGGCAGCAGGAGGGGTGGGCAGCCCAGGAGCGGCACCAGCACCAGCTGCCAGCTGCTGCCAGGGGGGGGGCAGCAGGAGGGGTGGGCAGCCCTGGAGCGGCACCAGCACCAGCTGCCAGATGCTGCCAGGGGGGGGCAGCAGGAGGGGTGGGCAGCCCAGGAGCGGCACCAGCACCAGCTGCCAGCTGCTGCCAGGGGGGGGCAGCAGGAGGGGTGGGCAGCCCAGGAGCGGCACCAGCACCAGCTGCCAGCTGCTGCCAGGGGGGGGCAGCGGGAGGGGTGGGCAGGGGGGGGCAGCAGGAGGGGTGTGCGATCACTCCGCTGTAACCCCCCATGTTCACAGATGCGTTGTCGGCTGTCATGCTAACAATGCGGGTGTTAGAGTATAGCCGGGGCAGCAGTATACATGGCAGGCGGCGGAGGCCAGAATCTATTCCGACAGTGGTAGTGGCTGCTTAATGGCTGTTGCTGATGCTTTCGTACTCTGGAAGTAGCGCGCTTCAGACATCGAGTCGCCAGGATCCATCCTTACATGTCTCTACATTCTTCTTAGTTCTCCAATCAGAGATCCCGAGTAGTCTGTTTGAATGCCATCCTCCGCGAATCATTCCTCCCGAATCCTGCCTTGCCTCAGCTTTAGTAAACCGAAAGTCACATCTCACGCATGCAAGGCTAACAGACTTGCAAGCGCATTCAAAGCTCATGCATACCAGGTCTGAAGTTGAACTGTAACACTCTCCCCCACTCCAAAAAGCTACGTCCCGGAGCTTCCAGTGTCTAGGAAAAACAGTCATGCGATCACAGAGCAAGCAGGCAAGTGAAAAGCAGACATGCACAGGCTACATGCAAACAAGCAATCATGCAAATCTCATGCAAATCTCATGCAAGTCTCATGCAAGTCTCATGCAAGAGAGCACGAGCTAAAGGTCTTGATGTTGTCTCGTTGTCCACAGTAGAGCTTGTGTCAGCTGACGGTGAAGACATCGTCCAGGAATGAAAATTTCTCGCTATTCGCCATCTCGCTATTCGGTGGGTGTTGTCTTCTTGTGCATAATTGTATTGCATCCACTTGGTGGCTTCTTGTTTGTTGCATTTTGGTTGTGCTCGTCTTGTTGGCCTGCTTACATGATACTCTTGACCTGATGATGCTGCAGATGAGCGGCCACATGCTATTGGAGGAGTACGCAGCCGTCAAGGCTGAAGTGGCAAGCAGGCTGGCTGCTTTGCCATTTGTGGCTATCACCGTTGACGGCTGGTCTCAGAAGCAAGGTGCCGAGGCTGAGTGGCAGCAGTTTGCGCAGTGGATGCAACACATGCCCGTGGAAGCATAATGTCCGTTGAAGCACTAAGGTAAGCGCATGTTGTATAACCATGTGTCTTGTACCATGTGTCTTGCACCATCCTTGAAGCATTTGTTTGTTGCAAAATGTTTAATGGCAGCTCTGCATGGAGACTTGGAGAGACTGCATGGAGACTGCATGGAGACACACATGACTATGAATTGTTGTTGTCACCAATCTCAGGTGGAGACGGTACCGGCTACGTGCTATTGTTGAGAGACCGCCATGGAGCTCGTGGGCTGCAAGATTTGCTCGAGCTCTGGGTTGTCAATATTAGGCTAGATCTGACCTCATGCCTCAGATCTGAACTCATGACCTCAGATTTGAAGTGGAGGATAGCCTTCGTAGCATCGTGAAAGCTGCTGCAAGTTTACATAGATATAAACAGGAAGAATAGAAGTAGCTCAGCAAGAGACAAATGTTGGTCGCATGCAGCCGAAAAAGGGGCAGACGGTTCGGTTGTCGTCTGCAGACGAAAAGACATCCGTCTTTCGTCTGTTCGTCTACGGTCTCGTCTTTTCGTCTTGTCGTCTTCACAGCCCTGAATGAAATGAGCCGAATGGAGAGAAGCATAAGAAAGCAAAGATAGTGGTAGCTAGGGAGCGGCATGTATCATGATAGCTCATGATACGCGTATATGGACTATTAGGCATATCATGATTATCATGATACAGTTATGATACATCCCAAGTCATATTGGCGACCCTAGTTCGACTCTTGGTAACCGCAGAATTTCAAGGTTTTCGCAGGTTGCAACTCGCTCGTAGCAACAGGTCGCAACTCACGAATAGGCTCCATGAATGGGCTGCATTCGCTCTCAATGGGAGTGACAAGGCGCTGCAACCTGATACATTACAATATACACACGTCTTGGGCGGTGCTAGGCTCAGTGCCGTACACGGCCAGCCTGCTACTCACACCCACACACGGCATGCTAAGAGTCCTGGGTGGCTGCTAGGCCCAGTGCCACACATGGCCAGCCTGCTGCTCACACCCACACATGGCACACTAAGAGTCCTGGGCGGCTGCTAGGCCCAGTGCCACACATGGCCAGCCTGCTGCTCACACCCACGCTAGCGGCAGCAACACACAGCCATCCTACTGCCGTCACACCCTACTACAAGCCTTCTGCCAGCAGCAGGGATGGCCCTGGAGACCTTGACGTGGGGATGTTGGCCTTAATGTAAACCATCTTCTCCAAAGCATAGCGTGGAGGCAAAACATAGCATGTAGGCAAGATCACCTGGCTACTGGCCTGCTGCACTGCCCCTGCCCCCCTGGCCGCTAGAGCTCCCAGCCCCCCTGTGCTCAGAGGAGGAGGAGTACGACCAGAGTGTGGATGAGGAGGTGCTGAGCTGCTGCTGCATCTGCTTGCTGAGTAGGTCTGCCTCTTTCTGCAGCAGCACACGCTTGATGCGCTCAACAGTCAGGTCTGCGCTGGTCTGATCATAGCGCAGTCTCTCGACAGTGCCTTCATACTCAGGCGGCAGGGCTGCCAGAATGGCCAGCACCACTGTGGACTCAGAGGTTTCGCAGCTGCATGCCTCAAGCTCTGTTAGCAGCTGCTGTAAACGCGCATAGAAGCGCGCTACTGACTCGCCGGGTTCCATGCGCAGGAGGCTGAGTTGCTGCTGCAGCTGCGACTGTCGCGCGACTGACGATTGGGTGAACTGGGATTCGAGGGTTTCCCAGGCGTCCTGCGCTGTGTCTGCGTTCTTGACAGTGAAGATGTGGAGATTGGAGACGTGCCGCTGAATAAAGACTTTGGCTTTCCGATCCAGGGCTGTTTCTGCGCGAGAGCGGGTAAGCTCAGCGTTGTACGCAGCCTGCTCCTGCTGAGTGGCGTTGGCTGCTGGCGCAGTGGGTAAGGGGGTGACGCCGTCGGTGACGACGGACCAGAGGCCTGCTTCGATCAGCAGGCCCTCAGTCCGGATGCTCCAGATCGGCCAGTTGTCATCATCGAGAATGGTAGCTTGATTGCCAGAGATAGAGGGATTAGTTGCCATCGCTGGTCGACTCGGCTGTCAACCACACGAACCCTAGCCAGCAACTTACTGGCGTCTTAACACGCGTCAGCGCGTGGGCCCATAACCTTTTAAGGCTGGCAGGCAGGCAGGCAGGTAGGTAGGCAGGCAGTCCCTGCTGCTGCTGCGTTGCTGCTGCCCTGCTGTTGCTGCCCTGCTGCCCTGCTGCTGCCCTGCTGCTGGCCTGCTGGCCCGCTGCTGCTGCTGCCCTGCTGCTGGCAGGCAGGCAGGCAGGCAGGCAGGCTACATCACCTGCTGCAAAGCTTGTAGCTTGTCGTGCTTGGACAGAATCTTGCACAAGAGGTTTAAGGCGTGAGCAGAGCAGCCAATGGCGATGACTCCTGCATAGTCGCTTGCTTCACCTCCTTGTACAGCTCGTCCAACACCTCAGTGCGATAGTGCTTCTCCTTGAGCACATCCACGCCCAGAAGTTGGAATATGGACTGGAGGTGGACATTGTTCACGAAAGCAAACGGGACCTGCCCAGATACGAGGTCTAAGCCCAGACGACGCCAGCGGTGCCACCTTTGCATTTGTGTTGGCCCACCGTTTGGCTCATGTTGCCCACGCTGAGAATTTTCGGGCAGCGCACACAGCACACAGCAACTACATGGCCTTGCACTGTTGGCTGTTGCACTGGAACAACCAACCGGCAACGTGCTTGCTGTTTTGCAGTCTGCGGAGCACCTCGCTTGATGGCAGCATAACACGGTTAAACATCTGCTCTGGCTCATCGGCGTCAGCCATACTGCCCAGAACCCAGTACTGCCCGCCAACTGCCGCCTAACTGCCACCCGAACCTCAGCGCGCACGGTTACGACTAGTGCGCGAGGGAAATAGGGTCCCCACAGGCGTCTTGCGCTGCAGAAACAGGGCTTATAATGAAATATAATGATATTATCATGATACATAGTCTATATCATATAATATGATACAGCCCGGGACGCTCCTTAGTGGTAGCACGAGAAGATAGTAAGAGAAGATGGTGATAGTATGAGATGGTAGTTGTTGTGATTGGGTGAGACGAAGTTGTGAACTGATGCTGCCATGCGGGGCCACAAGAATTGGCGGGATAGTTGTGCGTAGGTTTTGTCCCTACTGAGATGTCCGGAGATGGGGATGTCATGTGCTTCACGGAGTAGGGCGGTGCGCATGGGTCCCACCGGGATGTAAAGCCGGCGAGTCCCCCGTCCAATGTGGTACATGAGGTTTACCTGGATTTGAAACTGGCGTGTTTTGCCAGCCAGTGCAGCCGCTAGGAGGCGCTGGTACTGTGGATCTGCAGTCGCTGATTGCTCATCGATGTGCAGTTGAGGATGGGTGTTAAGATTGCACGGGCAGACGACGACACCAGTTCAGGGTTTTACACAGAACTGCCATAACAAGCTGGCGCATAGCAAACGCCTACCTGTTAAGATTGCACGGGCAGACGACGACACCAGTTCAGGGTGCCGCTCTTTGCCTGGCAACTGCTCCATAACAAGCAGTCACACTCGTACACTCTTCGGCTAGGCCGCTGGCACTCGCCCTACTATCCCGGTGCTCTAAATCAACTGCACCGGGAGGGCAAGATTTCCAACACTCCCACTCAGTGACCTAGCCAAGAGTTTGACCAGGTCTGCGTACAACTGCGAAGCTCCAAACAACTGCTTTAACAAACCAACGGCTGTTTAACAGGCATACAAACCTGTGCCTTGTGCAACTGCATGAAGCTACAAACATCCCAGTCCTGAGATAACACACAGGCTGGGTACAGCAGGCTGTTTCAGGCAGGCATGCCTGTGCCTGCTCATGGGCTAAAGACTCCACACCCTTGCTTCCCAGCGTTAAACTTGACTGCTGCCAGGGGCTTGGTAAAGATGTCTGCCTGCATGCTGTCAGTGTGGCAGTAGCTGAAAGCAACCTCGCCTCTGGTGATGCGCTCTCTGACAAAGTGATGGTGCACATCAATGTGCTTGGCACGTGCAGTTGCCATGGGATTGTGGAGCAGTTGCAGTGCTGCTTGATTGTCACAGCTCATCTGCACACACCTTGCTTCCAGCTGCAAGTCTCTTATAAGCTTTCGCAGCCACAGAGCTTCCTTGGTTGCACTGGAGGCTGCCATGTATTCGGCTTCAGCTGTAGACATAGCCACAGTAGGTTGTAGTCTGCTGGACCAGCTGATTGCTCCACCATTCAAGGTAAAGAGGTAGCCTGTGGTGCTTCTGGCTGTGTCCTTGTCACCAGCATAGTCTGCATCAGTAAAACCCTGCAGGCCTGTGACTCCACCAAAAAGTAGTCCTTGCTCAGAGGTCCCCTATGAGGTAACACAGGACAGTGCAGGCGGTGGTGGGGGCAGACATGTGCCTAGCCAGGGCACCCACAGAGAATGCTATGTCAGGCCGTGTGCAGCATGACAAGTACAGCAGGCTTCCTACCAAGGCACTATAGTGGTGCACAGATGTGTCCAGCTCTTCCCCTTCCCTGACTAACTTGACTGCTGCAGCCATGGGTAGAGTCTTGCTGTGCGCATTAGACATGCTGTGTGTGGTGACCAGCTCATGGATGAGCTTTTGCTGGCTGATCAGGATTGTGCCCTCAGCTCTGTCCCTAACAATCTGCATGCCCAGAAAACACCTTGCCTCTCCCAGGTCCTTCAGTTTGAACACTGAGGAGAGCTTCTGCTTGACATAGGCCAGGCCTGTGGTGTCCCCCTGCTGTGTGCACAGGAGACAATCATCCACGTAGACCAGCAGGTAGACTGTGCCTGATGGTAGGTGCAGAGTAAACAAAGCAGGATCAGCCTCAGATGACTTGAAGTTCATGGCAAGAAGCTCTTCACAAAGCCTAGCATGCCATGCCCTGGGTGCCTGCCTTAGACCATACAGGGCCTTATGCAGACGACAGACAGTGTTACTGCTGCCCTCCCTGAAGCCCTCTGGCTGCTGGACATAGATGACCTCATGCTCTTCGAGCACTCCATTCAGAAAAGCAGTCTCAAAGTCCAGCTGGTGCACTTCCATGTTCTCTGCTGCTGCCTTTGCCAGCAGTGCCCTCAGTGTGGTGTGCTTGCTGACAGGAGCATACACATCTCCTACATCCACACCTGATTGTTGTAAGTACCCCTTAGCCACTAGCCTGGCCTTGTACCGCTCGACATTCCCTGCGGCATCACGCTTCACTTTTAGTACCCACTTTGTAGGCAGGACACGTGCATTTGCAGGCCGCTCTTCAAGTGACCATGTTTGGTTAGAGTGCAGGGAAGCCAACTCAGCATTCATGGCCTCAATCCACATGTCTGCCTGAGGGCTGGCCAGTGCTTCTGCCACAGTGGGTGTGTCATTGACAGGAGAGTCTGACACATTCATGGCAAACAAGTCAGAGTCCCTGAACCTCTCAGGCAGGTGCCTCTCTCTGGATGGATTGCGCCGTGGCACGGGTGCAGCAGGTGCTTCAGGTGAGGCAGGCCGTGGGTCAGGTGCAGGAGGCATGGGCATAGAGGGGTGCACTGCTGGTGCTGCCTGTCTTGCTGCTGCTGGTGTTGGGATCAGAGGAACACGGCGCGCAGGTTGTGCCAAACCAGGTACTCCTGGTCTGGCTGCTGCAGCTGCTGGTCTTGCTGCTGTTGGTGCTGCAGCTGATGCTGATGGTCTGACTGCTGCTGGTGCTGCAGCTGTTGTTGCTGCTGGTACTGCTGCTGCTGGTACTGCAGGTGAAGTTGCAGCTGGTCTTGCTGTTTCTGGTGCTGTTGCTGGTGCGACTGGCTGTGCTCCCACTGGCTGTGCTCTCACTGGCTGTGCTCCCACTGTCTCCCTGGCTAGAGGCATGGGTCGAAGGCTAAACCTGCCTATTCCAGGCCTGGGTAGTCTGCTGATGAGCTCAAGTTGCTGTTGCTGCCACATATGGGAGCCTGGCTCATATCTGGCAGTAAGGCTGATCTGCTCTGGCTCTGTGGCTCTCTGCTCTGGCTCGCTGAGTGGTGAATCAGGTCTGCTGCTGTCGTCTTGTGCCTCAATTCTCTGCAGGGGTCTGGACTGTGGTTGCTGTGCACTTCTGCCTGGCCTGTTGCTGCTGCTGCTACTGCTACTGCTACTCCCACTGTCGTCAGAGCCACTGCTGCTGGTCTGTTGTAGACTGTTGCCCCCCTCAGCAGGGGCTGCTGTATCTGAGGAGGACGAAGGGCTGGGTGGGAGGGGTAACAGAAACACAGGCTGGGCTGGCTGATCAGGCTGACGTGCAGGCTGCAGTACAGACAGCTCGTCAAACACAATGTCTTTGCTGCAGGTCTCTCTGCCGTCAACCACGACTAGATAGGCTTTGGAGCCAGGCTGGTAGCCAACGAATAGGCCTTCAACTGACTTGGGCTGTAGCTTGCTGCGCTTCTGGTCAGGCACATGGAGCCATACCCTGCATCCAAACACCCTGAGTCCTGACAGGTCAGGCTTGACACCATAGAAAGCTTCCCAGGGTGTGAGTGGCTGACCTGACACAGGTAGAAGGCATCTGACGTAGTTGGCATACTTGACTGCATGAGCCCAAAAGCTGAGAGAGATATCAGCAGCATGGAGTATGCTGCGTGCCTTTTCAAAGATCGTTCTGTTCAGGCGTTCAGCTGCACCGTTCTGCTGTGGGCTGTATGGTGCTGAGTGCTGGTGCACTATGCCTTTGCTGCTGCAGTATTCTGTCATACGGCTGTTGACATACTCTGTTCCATTGTCTGTGCGGATGGCTTTGCAGCGGAAGCCAGACTGAGTCTCCAGCTGTTCTATCACAGTTCTGACTACGTCTGGGACTTGCGACTTGCTGCTGATGGGCACACACACAGACAGCTTGGTGTGCTCATCAAGGAAGGTAGCTACATAAAGGCTGCCCTCCCTGGCCCTTGCATGCATGGGGCCACAGACATCCATGTGGATCAGGCCAAGGGGTGCTGTCACTGGAGCTGCATTTGGGGGTGGGTTTGCAAAGGCGACATTCTTGTGCTGTTTGCCCTTGACACAGCCCACACACACCGCTGGGTCAGAAGCAGCTGCCCGAAACTGTGACGCTGTAACAGGAACACCTGACACCATGCCTTCTGACTGCATACGGGATAGGGCAGCATAGGAAGCATGGCACAGGCGCTGGTGCCACACCTTGGGGGAGTTGGATGTGGCGCTGTTGGCGGAGGGCGCAGCAGTGTTCGTCAGAAGCTCCAGCCGCACCCGGTTGTCTGGCTGTAGGGTTGACTGCTGGATGCCGTACAGCTTCTCAGGCTCAGAGTCTGTATCTGGGCCATCAGGCATAGGGACAGCAGCCAGGATGTAGGAGTTCCTGATCTTGTGAGCATTGACTCTGAACATGCTGCCGAACTGGTTGCTGCTGATCTGGCACAGATCCTCACGAAATAGAAAGCTGCTGCCCTCTGCTGTTGCTGCTGCCATTGAGATGAAGTTCTCCTTGCTGTCAGGCACATACAGGGCATGGCTGAGGAACCAGGAGCCTCGCTTGGTGCTGAGAAACACACTGCCAGCTCCTTCTGCCCAGACCCTGTGGCCTGCAGCTGCCAGCTTCACTGGCCTGTGCTTGTCAGGTGCAAAGGCTGTGTAGTCATAGAAGAACTGCAGGTCCTTCAGGATATGCTGGGATGCACCTGAGTCAATGAAAAAAGGGCTGTACAATTCGTTGTTGAAGTTCAGTCTGGGCTGCACCATCTGCATGAGGACATCATCAAGGTCATCATCATCATCATCAGCAGCAGCAGTGGCAGTGAACAGGGAGGTCCTGCCTCTGCTGGGGCTGGATGGCCTGGCTGGGCTGGAGCTTCTGCCTGGGCTGGGCCTTCTGCCAGGGCTGCTGGGTCTGGCAGGGTTGCTGAACAGGGTCTTCATGCGGTTGCGCTGATCCCTGTCAAAGGTGAAGCACTCAGACATGATGTGACCTGGCTTGGCACAGTAGTTGCAGGTCAGGTGAGCATGTGAGCTAGCATCCCTGGTGGACCTGTCAGGAGACTGAGCCCTAGTCTGCTGCTCACGAGGCTGCTGAGGGGCCATGCTTCTGCCCCTGCCCCCCTGGCCGCTAGAGCTCCCAGCCCCCCTGTGCTCAGAGGAGGAGGAGTACGACCAGAGTGTGGATGAGGAGGTGCTGAGCTGCTGCTGCATCTGCTTGCTGAGTAGGTCTGCCTCTTTCTGCAGCAGCACACGCTTGATGCGCTCAACAGTCAGGTCTGCGCTGGTCTGATCATAGCGCAGTCTCTCGACAGTGCCTTCATACTTAGGCGGCAGGGCTGCCAGAATGGCCAGCACCACTGTGGACTCAGAGGTTTCGCAGCTGCATGCCTCAAGCTCTGTTAGCAGCTGCTGTAAACGCGCATAGAAGCGCGCTACTGACTCGCCGGGTTCCATGCGCAGGAGGCTGAGTTGCTGCTGCAGCTGCGACTGTCGCGCGACTGACGATTGGGTGAACTGAGATTCGAGGGTTTCCCAGGCGTCCTGCGCTGTGTCTGCGTTCTTGACAGTGAAGATGTGGAGATTGGAGACGTGCCGCTGAATAAAGACTTTGGCTTTCCGATCCAGGGCTGTTTCTGCGCGAGAGCGGGTAAGCTCAGCGTTGTACGCAGCCTGCTCCTGCTGAGTGGCGTTGGCTGCTGGCGCAGTGGGTAAGGGGGTGACGCCGTCGGTGACGACGGACCAGAGGCCTGCTTCGATCAGCAGGCCCTCAGTCCGGATGCTCCAGATCGGCCAGTTGTCATCATCGAGAATGGTAGCTTGATTGCCAGAGATAGAGGGATTAGTTGCCATCGCTGGTCGACTCGGCTGTCAACCACACGAACCCTAGCCAGCAACTTACTGGCGTCTTAACACGCGTCAGCGCGTGGGCCCATAACCTTTTAAGGCTGGCAGGCAGGCAGGCAGGTAGGTAGGCAGGCAGTCCCTGCTGCTGCTGCGTTGCTGCTGCCCTGCTGTTGCTGCCCTGCTGCCCTGCTGTTGCCCTGTTGCTGGCCTGCTGGCCCGCTGCTGCTGCTGCCCTGTTGCTGGCAGGCAGGCAGGCAGGCAGGCAGGCTACATCACCTGCTGCAAAGCTTGTAGCTTGTCGTGCTTGGACAGAATCTTGCACAAGAGGTTTAAGGCGTGAGCAGAGCAGCCAATGGCGATGACTCCTGCATAGTCGCTTGCTTCACCTCCTTGTACAGCTCGTCCAACACCTCAGTGCGATAGTGCTTCTCCTTGAGCACATCCACGCCCAGAAGTTGGAATATGGACTGGAGGTGGACATTGTTCACGAAAGCAAACGGGACCTGCCCAGATACGAGGTCTAAGCCCAGACGACGCCAGCGGTGCCACCTTTGCATTTGTGTTGGCCCACCGTTTGGCTCATGTTGCCCACGCTGAGAATTTTCGGGCAGCGCACACAGCACACAGCAACTACATGGCCTTGCACTGTTGGCTGTTGCACTGGAACAACCAACCGGCAGCGTGCTTGCTGTTTTGCAGTCTGCGGAGCACCTCGCTTGATGGCAGCATAACACGGTTAAACATCTGCTCTGGCTCATCGGCGTCAGCCATACTGCCCAGAACCCAGTACTGCCCGCCAACTGCCGCCTAACTGCCACCCGAACCTCAGCGCGCACGGTTACGACTAGTGCGCGAGGGAAATAGGGTCCCCACAGGCGTCTTGCGCTGCAGAAACAGGGCTTATAATGAAATATAATGATATTATCATGATACATAGTCTATATCATATAATATGATACAGCCCGGGACGCTCCTTAGTGGTAGCACGAGAAGATAGTAAGAGAAGATGGTGATAGTATGAGATGGTAGTTGTTGTGATTGGGTGAGACGAAGTTGTGAACTGATGCTGCCATGCGGGGCCACAAGAATTGGCGGGATAGTTGTGCGTAGGTTTTGTCCCTACTGAGATGTCCGGAGATGGGGATGTCATGTGCTTCACGGAGTAGGGCGGTGCGCATGGGTCCCACCGGGATGTAAAGCCGGCGAGTCCCCCGTCCAATGTGGTACATGAGGTTTACCTGGATTTGAAACTGGCGTGTTTTGCCAGCCAGTGCAGCCGCTAGGAGGCGCTGGTACTGTGGATCTGCAGTCGCTGATTGCTCATCGATGTGCAGTTGAGGATGGGTGTTAAGATTGCACGGGCAGACGACGACACCAGTTCAGGGTTTTACACAGAACTGCCATAACAAGCTGGCGCATAGCAAGCGCCTACCTGTTAAGATTGCACGGGCAGACGACGACACCAGTTCAGGGTGCCGCTCTTTGCCTGGCAACTGCTCCATAACAAGCAGTCACACTCGTACACTCTTCGGCTAGGCCGCTGGCACTCGCCCTACTATCCCGGTGCTCTAAATCAACTGCACCGGGAGGGCAAGATTTCCAACAATGGGGTGCGGAGAGCGACTCCGTTCCCGTGGCAGTCGGAATGCCTGGAGTATTTGGGTATGTATGCCCAGGACGACGGAACGCCCTTCAGTGTGTGTTCACTCCCAAGACGGAGGTGTAGAGATGGAAGTTAGCTCTGCGTGACAGCGCGTCCGCTGACTGGTGCTGGGCGTGTGAGTGTGCGCAAGCTATGTAGCTAGCGGCTTGGTTGTCGTGGCTGGCTGCTGAGCTGGCCTAGCTCTGCTTGTCATGCCATTGATGTGCTGACCTGCTGTGCAGGTCGTCCACGGTATTGATCCTGGCTGGGTAGCAGGAGATGCTTGTTGTAGCTAGATGTTCTGGTGCGCTCAGCTGTGCAGCTGTAGTTAGCTGGTGACAATGGATTGCTCACAGCTCGGCTGGTGGTGTCATAGGGTCAGCTGGTCTCAGCTATGTGGTCACAGCTTTACAGCTGGCGATGTGCTTTCAGGTAGGCAGCTGGAGACAACAGCTTGCATCGGTTGGCTGTTTAGTGGATGCGTATACGGATGCGTGTATCCGTCGTGGTTGGTTGCGCTCTGCTCTGCCTCTGTGGTGACGTTCAATCTGTGAGGGTGCTGATCAGTGAGCTGCTTGCTGCTTCTGTGTCATTGCTTCTGCATGCTGATTGTGGTGGTATGTCGTGTTTTCTGCAGGTGGAGGTGAAGAAAGGACTGTGGCGGTCTCATGGCGTTTAGTGTCTCATGGTTAGGGTAGTGATGTGTTTGCTGCCAGTGTGTTGTAGTCAGTGGTCTGATGTTGTGATGTTGTGCTCTGGTTGTGTAGAGGGTTGTGTAGAGGGTTGTGGCTGCTGTGCTTCTGTGGCTGCAAGGCTTGATGATCTCTGCAATAGACTGTGGTCTGAGATGGTTGTAATCGTGATGGTTGATGCCTTGGGTTGTGGGTTGGCCTGATGGGTTGGCCTCAATGGTAGATTGAGCCAGTGGACTGTGATCAGTGGTGTGTAACTGTGACTTACAACTCTGTGGTAGGAGGTTTGATCCTGACCTGATCAATGGTTGGTGTGCACCTGACCCGGGTCCCGTGGAAGGAAAGGCAGCGTGCCAGGTAACAATGGAAGGTGGAGACACAGCCTTGTAACATGGCTGGTGGTGTGTTCTGTGGTCTGAGGTTCGTGTTTTGGCCTGATGATGATGATTCAGCAAGAGGTTGACGTGTATGCCTGGGCGGTGTGCCAGGATAAGGTGTGGGTGCTGTTTTCAACGAATGTCAACGTGATAATGGGTGGTGGTGGGGTTGATGGTGGTGTGCTCAGGTTGTTGAGCCAGTGACCAGAAATGGTTTGATATTTGTGCTGATGGCTATGATGGTACCGTGGTTGGTGCTTCGGCCAGATTGTGTGCCCTAATGGACTGGTAGAAGCTAAGACACAACCAACTAAACATGGTTGGCAATACAATGTCAACGTATCGTGAGGGTGGTGGCGGGGTTGATGGAGGTGCACGCAGGCTGCTGGCAAACTGTAACTAGGCTGCATGTTAACGAAGGTGACGAAGGGCTTCCAGCCCGCCTGTCTTGGGTTGCGTGTCGAACTTGGGCTGCGAGGTACGGATGTCGAGCGATGTTGTCCCTAGTTCGCTGCAAGCAGCAGGTAGCACTGCATACAGCAGGTAATCACCGCTCTCGCGGGTAGTCACTGCTTTCGCAGGTGGGCACACTGCAGGTACAAACACTGCAGGTCGGCGCTGCGAGTTAAGCAGCTGGACAAGCTTACATTGCGATGGTGTTGATGTGTCAGCGGTAGCTTGAGCCTTCGGCGTTCTTGCACCGGAGGTACTGCCCCAAAATATCTCAACAGCTCGACTACTGCGTTGCGTGAGGCAAGAGCACAGGCTGATGATCGATGCGAGGAAACCAAATGTTAGAGTATAGCCGGGGCAGCAGTATACATGGCAGGCGGCGGAGGCCAGAATCTATTCCGACAGTGGTAGTGGCTGCTTAATGGCTGTTGCTGATGCTTTCGTACTCTGGAAGTAGCGCGCTTCAGACATCGAGTCGCCAGGATCCATCCTTACATGTCTCTACATTCTTCTTAGTTCTCCAATCAGAGATCCCGAGTAATCTGTTTGAATGCCATCCTCCGCGAATCAATCCTCCCGAATCCTGCCTTGCCTCAGCTTAAGTAAACCGAAAGTCACATCTCACGCATGCAAGGCTAACAGACTTGCAAGCGCATTCAAAGCTCATGCATACCAGGTCTGAAGTTGAACTGTAACAGCGGGCGCCCTGTAGACCATTGCGTCGAAGCTCACGCATGATGACCTTGACGTGGGCCTCAGCTGTGGCACAAGGGAGGGGGACGATGGCCAACACGTCTGTGACCTGGGCGGTGAGGCGCTGATGCTGGCCTGCTGCTCCAACCGTTGCATCTCTTGCTGGTCCTGAAGCTGAACCCGTTACGGGGCTTGCATCCTTGGGCACAGCAGCTGTCACTCTGATGACTAGCACCTTGCCATGCTTCTTGCATGTGCAGCCATCAAACTGCACGTGGATCGCTTCGGCTCGTCGTAGCTGATCTGCATGCACAATGCATGATCAACAATGCTTGGCCTTGCTGACCCCGGGCCTGCACCATGCGCCTACCACCTTCCAATCCTTTTAATGCTGCCTCCCAGCCCAGCCCAGCCCAGCCCAGCCCAGCCCAGCCCAGCCCAGCCCAGCCCAGCCCAGCCCAGCCCAGCCCAGCCCAGCCCAGCCCAGCCCAGCCCAGCCCAGCCCAGCCCAGCCCAGCCCAGCCCGGCCCGGCCCGGCCCGGCCCGGCCCGGCCCGGCCCAGCCCAGCCCAGCCCAGCCCAGCCCAGCCCAGCCCAGCCCAGCCCAGCCCAGCCCAGCCCAGCCCAGCCCAGCCCAGCCCAGCCCAGCCCAGCCCAGCCCAGCCCAGCCCAGCCCAGCCCAGCCCAGCCCAGCCCAGCCCAGCCCAGCCCAGCCCAGCCCAGCCCAGCCCAGCCCAGCCCAGCCCAGCCCAGCCCAGCCCAGCCCAGCCCAGCCCAGCCCAGCCCAGCCCAGCCCAGCCCAGCCCAGCCCAGCCCAGCCCAGCCCAGCCCAGCCCAGCCCAGCCCAGCCCAGCCCAGCCCAGCCCAGCCCAGCCCAGCCCAGCCCAGCCCAGCCCAGCCCAGCCCAGCCCAGCCCAGCCCAGCCCAGCCCAGCCCCAGCCCAGCCCAGCCCAGCCCAGCCCAGCCCAGCCCAGCCCAGCCCAGCCCAGCCCAGCCCAGCCCAGCCCAGCCCAGCCCAGCCCAGCCCAGCCCAGCCCAGCCCAGCCCAGCCCAGCCCAGCCCAGCCCAGCCCAGCCCAGCCCAGCCCAGCCCAGCCCAGCCCAGCCCAGCCCAGCCCAGCCCAGCCCAGCCCAGCCCAGCCCAGCCCAGCCCAGCCCAGCCCAGCCCAGCCCAGCCCAGCCCAGCCCAGCCCAGCCCAGCCCAGCCCAGCCCAGCCCAGCCCAGCCCAGCCCAGCCCAGCCCAGCCCAGCCCAGCCCAGCCCAGCCCAGCCCAGCCCAGCCCAGCCCAGCCCAGCCCAGCCCAGCCCAGCCCAGCCCAGCCCAGCCCAGCCCAGCCCAGCCCAGCCCAGCCCAGCCCAGCCCAGCCCAGCCCAGCCCAGCCCAGCCCAGCCCAGCCCAGCCCAGCCCAGCCCAGCCCAGCCCAGCCCAGCCCAGCCCAGCCCAGCCCAGCCCAGCCCAGCCCAGCCCAGCCCAGCCCAGCCCAGCCCAGCCCAGCCCAGCCCAGCCCAGCCCAGCCCAGCCCAGCCCAGCCCAGCCCAGCCCAGCCCAGCCCAGCCCAGCCCAGCCCAGCCCAGCCCAGCCCAGCCCAGCCCAGCCCAGCCCAGCCCAGCCCAGCCCAGCCCAGCCCAGCCCAGCCCAGCCCAGCCCAGCCCAGCCCAGCCCAGCCCAGCCCAGCCCAGCCCAGCCCAGCCCAGCCCAGCCCAGCCCAGCCCAGCCCAGCCCAGCCCAGCCCAGCCCAGCCCAGCCCAGCCCAGCCCAGCCCAGCCCAGCCCAGCCCAGCCCAGCCCAGCCCAGCCCAGCCCAGCCCAGCCCAGCCCAGCCCAGCCCAGCCCAGCCCAGCCCAGCCCAGCCCAGCCCAGCCCAGCCCAGCCCAGCCCAGCCCAGCCCAGCCCAGCCCAGCCC
This sequence comes from Haematococcus lacustris, assembly GCA_030144725.1. Lineage (NCBI taxonomy): Eukaryota > Viridiplantae > Chlorophyta > Chlorophyceae > Chlamydomonadales > Haematococcaceae > Haematococcus > Haematococcus lacustris. Next base: position 16,488,397 of record JASKMD010000006.1, read on the forward strand.
AGCCCAGCCCAGCCCAGCCCAGCCCAGCCCAGCCCAGCCCAGCCCAGCCCAGCCCAGCCCAGCCCAGCCCAGCCCAGCCCAGCCCAGCCCAGCCCAGCCCAGCCCAGCCCAGCCCAGCCCAGCCCAGCCCAGCCCAGCCCAGCCCAGCCCAGCCCAGCCCAGCCCAGCCCAGCCCAGCCCAGCCCAGCCCAGCCCAGCCCAGCCCAGCCCAGCCCAGCCCAGCCCAGCCCAGCCCAGCCCAGCCCAGCCCAGCCCAGCCCAGCCCAGCCCAGCCCAGCCCAGCCCAGCCCAGCCCAGCCCAGCCCAGCCCAGCCCAGCCCAGCCCAGCCCAGCCCAGCCCAGCCCAGCCCAGCCCAGCCCAGCCCAGCCCAGCCCAGCCCAGCCCAGCCCAGCCCAGCCCAGCCCAGCCCAGCCCAGCCCAGCCCAGCCCAGCCCAGCCCAGCCCAGCCCAGCCCAGCCCAGCCCAGCCCAGCCCAGCCCAGCCCAGCCCAGCCCAGCCCAGCCCAGCCCAGCCCAGCCCAGCCCAGCCCAGCCCAGCCCAGCCCAGCCCAGCCCAGCCCAGCCCAGCCCAGCCCAGCCCAGCCCAGCCCAGCCCAGCCCAGCCCAGCCCAGCCCAGCCCAGCCCAGCCCAGCCCAGCCCAGCCCAGCCCAGCCCAGCCCAGCCCAGCCCAGCCCAGCCCAGCCCAGCCCAGCCCAGCCCAGCCCAGCCCAGCCCAGCCCAGCCCAGCCCAGCCCAGCCCAGCCCAGCCCAGCCCAGCCCAGCCCAGCCCAGCCCAGCCCAGCCCAGCCCAGCCCAGCCCAGCCCAGCCCAGCCCAGCCCAGCCCAGCCCAGCCCAGCCCAGCCCAGCCCAGCCCAGCCCAGCCCAGCCCAGCCCAGCCCAGCCCAGCCCAGCCCAGCCCAGCCCAGCCCAGCCCAGCCCAGCCCAGCCCAGCCCAGCCCAGCCCAGCCCAGCCCAGCCCAGCCCAGCCCAGCCCAGCCCAGCCCAGCCCAGCCCAGCCCAGCCCAGCCCAGCCCAGCCCAGCCCAGCCCAGCCCAGCCCAGCCCTAGGGTTCGTTGCCGAATGTATTTGCAGACCACACGCTGCTGCCGGCCCATAGTTGTGTGCTCGCCAGGCCGGTGAATGTTGGCCACCACACACTGCTCAGTGATGAACAGCCGCCGGCATGTGGGAGTTACGAACAGTTTAATAACTCAATATTCTAAAAAGTCACAGTGGTCAGCTTACAACATGCCGATTTGTGCAAGGAGGTACTTTTCTGTGTGACTGGCGTGAGAGAGGAACGCACCTCCCACATAACCCTGCGCGTTTGATGCAATGTCCAGTTATCACTGGCCCCACGACGGTCTTCCGACACCGCCTGCAGCAATGAAAGGCTCGCGGAGCAAGCCTGGCGGGCTGAATTTAGATTGTACTTCTGGCTCGATAGCAGGCGCAGCTCCATCACTGATGCCGTTACATACCACTATAGCAATCGGTTGTGAGCAGCTGAGGTGTGTCCGTGCTCGCTTGCGCCGGCACGGACTCTGATGCAAGGATTAACGCGCCGCTTGCCAGTAGATGCGGAGTAATTCGCAGGTGCTAATGCAACAAACGCTACCGAAATCGGTGCACTTTGTAGCGAGTACTTGCATGAAGATTACCAACCCCATGTTGGGGACACCTGACCCTCATGCCCGCCCTCCGCTTGCGTGTCGAGCTCGTGTCCAGCTCCGCTGTGGGTTCCTGCTGCTCAGCAGGAGGGGTGGGCAGCCCAGGGGCGGCACCAGCACCAAGCCAGCACCAGCTTCAATGGGAGGGGTGAGCCAAAATCACAGTCTGACTCTGGTTCCGAGTCACAGTGGTTTGCTGGGCAGGGGCCACGGGGGGAGGGGGGTTGGGGGCCGCATCAGGTGCTGCGGGGGCTGCACGGTTGGAGGAGAGGGGCACAGATAAACCCCGGGGTGGGGGTAGCCAAATCGGCATGTCAGAAAGATGCGCAACACCAACAGCGAGGCAATGACCCACTGTTTTGAGTGGATTTGCACTCGCTGCTCGACGTGTGCCATCAGCTTGCGCTTCGTAATCTTGCAGTCTTGCGCCACCCGGGATTTCGATCACCCGCAGCCAAGCATAATGAGCACACTCAGATCTCGATTGAGGCGAAGACACAAGGCACACAATGCGGGGCCTGTCATACAATGCCTGACATTCATGCGGGACAGGCCCCGCCCCGTACTTGGCGCCGCTTCGTTTTCCACCCCTCCCTCCGATCCTCTCGCTGCTTGCCTTACAGCGAACGAGAAGCTACGTGACGATGTGTGCTTACACAGCGCGGAGCGCACAACAAGGTTACAGCGGACCACACCGTCGAGTACCTTGCTTTCGCGGGTGTTTCTTCGGGCACGGCTTTTGCTTGGCGGTGTTCTTTCACTTCTTCTAATCATTGTACCACTACGTGCTATGCTTTGACAAGTCTGCAACTTCTTCAAGACACGTAGGATAGTCACGGAGCATTTACACGGAGTGACTCACCCAACGACGCCTACTACATCTGCCTTTCGGTGTTGTTCGTGAACGCACTCAACCTCCGCCAACGGCAATCACAAGACAGCAGGCAGCACAGGGAGCACCAGGCATGCTCACTGCACAGCGACCAGTCTAGTGTGCACAACATGCATTGAAAAAGTGTAGTAGGAGGGTGAGTGCTCATCCGGAGCACTGCAATTCGTCCAGTTTATACATGCAAATGGAACTCATCAGTAGCGTGCATAAGTGTCATGCTAGTGATGGCAAGGCATGCCTCCTGGCCTCGTAGCGTGTCCCAATGACAAGGGCCGAAACAACCCAGCAGCAGGGCAAGTGAGGCACTCATAGCCGCACAGCAGGAGGGCTCTGACAGGGTTGGAGAGGTAGGAGCCAGCACCTGAACCCCCACTAGGACCCTCTCGTTGCAGTGGACCACTATGGACCCCTGCAAAACGGTGTCTGTGTGGTGGCACCCAGCATTAGCACGCAACCATGCAGTTCCCAACAATGCTCCATGCTACCCGGTAAAGAGATGATGCACGTGTAGTGTGCACTGCCAACCCACCACCCTCAACTGCGGCGAAGGCCTGACCATTCCTTTCTAGCACCTCCCTTCCAGTGCCAATTGCTGCAATCTTATTGAGTGACTGACTTGCCTGACCCAATGTTTGAGGTATGAATGTTGAATGAACAAGGCTCAGCCACCCCCCGTCCTCCCCATCCCACCCACCCTGCCTGCCTGCCCTCAACCGACCTTGCCCACAACTCTCAAGCGTTGTCCAAGTCCTAGCCACCAACCCCCTCCACCAGCCTACCTGCCCTAACTTAATGCCTCTGTGATATCCATACCGCGTATTCCATTTAAGCTTGACATCCGTCACGGTACACTCAGTATCTGATGCATTCCGTCCCACTCCTCCCTAACTGCTCCAACTGCCACCGCTGCCCCCCCAGAGTGCCTTCCCCTGCTCTCCCACCCCTGGCTGAGTGGAGCCATGCCCCCCGACACCTTTCAGACATATAGACACCGCAACCCCACAACACATGAATCACTACCAGCAGCACCAGCACCACCTCCATGGGCTGCACTCTACAACCTCAACTCAGGGGGAGTGTCCAGGCCCGTGGCAGGGCCCAGCCCAATGCCAGGGCCAGGCTTAGCACCTGCTGGCTGGCAGCATGGGGGGCTAGGGTTGGGACTGGGAGTCGGTATGGCTGCCTGCCTTGCTGGACATCAGCTGCGCCTGGGCCAGCTGCTGCTGCAACTGCTGCACCTGGAGCTGGGCCTGAGCCTGAGCCCGAGCTTGAGCATGAGCCTGGTTATCAGGCAGGGGCTGCAGTGCATACTGCTGCTGCTGCTGCTGCTGCTGCATCTGTTGCAACTGCTGCTGGTGTGTCTGCTGCAGCTGCTGCAGTTGCTGCTGCTGCTGCTGCATCAGGAGCATGACAGCAGGGGCGGACAGCTGGCTTGGGTCACGGCCCAGGGGCAGACCCCCCTGCCTGGCCGCCGCCTGAGCCTGGCTAAGCAGCCACGCAGCTGCCGTGAGGTGTGGCTGCACGACTGCCGGGGAGGACACAGAGGAAGCCTGCTGCTGCTCTGAGGGTGGCAGCAGGGCATCAGGGGTGCTCGGAGGCCCGGGGGAGGGGGTGTTGGCGGCAGGGAGGTGGGCCAACCAGGCAGGTAGAGGGGACCCCTGTGCAGCGCCTAGACTCAGAGCCCCTGGCCCTGGGGTGGCGGCAGGAGGGGGTGATGTGGGGGGGTGGGGGGGCAGCCAGGTGTGCAAGGTGGCTGGCACCAGGGGCGACCCCCCGGGGTGGGTGGGGAGGGTAAATGGCCAGGCGATGTGTGGCTGCCCTGCTGCTGCTGCTGCTGCTGCTGCTGTGGCGGGGGTAGCTGTCAGGGGTGTGGGGGCAGGAGCCACAGGCCCCTGATGATGAGCTGCTGCGTTGCTTTGAAGCAGAGTCAGGTAGGCTTGAAGCTGCTGTGCCAGCAAGTCAGAGGAGGCAAGAGGGAGGGACCCCTGCTGCCCCTGCTGCCCCTGCTGCCCCTGCTGCCCCGACATGGCTTCTGCAGGTGCCCCGGCTGCATCAGTAGCTGCAGACTGGCCATCACCCACAGACTCTGACCCTTCCGCAGCCTCAGCCACGACATGGCACCTAGCTCCGGCTGGCTGGGGACTTGCAGTGTGCAGCTGGGGCTGCTTGGTTGCCGCCAGCTGCGAGGCTTCATCACTCTTCACAGACTGGCAGTTTGACCCCTGCCAAACCACCAGGGTTTTGGATTGTACCACCGTCGGGGATTGAACCCGGGCGCTCTGGCCCAGCCGGCTAGCAGCTGTGGTTGCTGAGCTGGGCGTCCCATTGCTGCCAGCCAAGCTGGAGCGCGGTGTGGCATGGTGAGAAGGGTGTAGGGTGGGGGGCATGGGGTTTGGGGGGTGGGCAGAGCACCCCCCCTGCTGAGGTGGTGGGGGCAGGCTGACTTGCAGCCAGGCATTGGGCTGGGATTGTGGCTGGCCGGCTGCGACAGAGCTGTAAGAGGATGTGGCGGCGTAGTGCTGATCCATGGTGGTGGCTGTGCTGAGGCTGCGAAAGGGCATGCCGTGGGTGTCATTGCAAGTGGCCACCGGGGGCAAAGCCGCTGAGGCCGAGGCAGGGGGGCTGATGAAGGGGGGGACAGTGAGCCGCTGCCCGCTGGCTACCGTCACCCCAGCAGCAGCGGGGCTGGACTGGGGTTTGGCTGGCCAGCCATCCGGGGCAGGAGGACCGCCTTTGGAGCCCCCGCCTGCATTGGTGGTGGCGGGCCCCAGGACGCGGTTGGGGTTGAGCGCCCGCCGCTGCTGCTGCTGCTGCCACTGCATCGCCAGCGCAGCCGCCGCGGCGTGCTGTTGTCTGGGCGCCGTGCCCCCCCTGCCAGGCTGCGGTACCCCTCCTGGCTGGCGCTGGCTGGCAGGGAGGGGTGTGTTTGCTGCCAGAGCTGTTGCTGTGGCAGCCTGCCCAGCAAGGCCCCCTGCAAGTTGGCGTGTTTGGTTTGTGGCATAGAGGCGTGCCTGCTGCGCAGCAGCGACGGCGGCTGCGGTGGCTGACATGGTTGCCTGGTTGCTGAGTGCCAGGCTGCTGGCCACGCTGCTGCTGGCGCTACTGTAGGGGGACAAGGCGAGGGTGTGGGCTGTGGAGGGGGTGCTGACGCGTTCGGCTCTGATGTCGCGTCGCAGCATTGTCTCTATGGCGGTGAGGTGGTAGATGACCTCAGCGCAGGTGGGGCGTACGCGGTAGTCCCAGGAGAGGCACCACTCCCCTAGCAGACGCAGGGCTGAGGGCACGGGGGCCAGCCAGGCGAGGTGCAGGGTGCCGCTGGTCACGCCAGCCACGATGTCGGCTGTGGGCAGGGCCGGGGAAGGGTGGGGCAAGGGTGGCAAGGGGCGGGAGTGGGAAGGCAGGAGGGCGCAGGCTGGGCAGGTGATGGGGTGGGGTGGGGTGGGGTGGGGTGGGGTTGGGTGGGGTTGGGTGGGGTGGGGTGGGGTGGGGTGGGGTGGGGTGGGGTGGGGTGGGGTGGAGCGTGGGATAGGGGCCATTGGCAAGCAAGGAGCAGGAGGACTGAGCCCACTGGTTGAGACTGACCATGATGTAAGCCGGCGTAGGGTTTGAGACTGTGGGCCATCTCCCTGCAGGTGAGCACAGAGCAGCGCAACCCATGTCACCACGGTGGGGTGAGGAAGGGTGGTTGGGGTGGGTGAGGGTGGTTGGGGTGAGGAAGGGTGGTTGGTGTGGGTGAGGGTGGGTGGGGTGAGGAAGGGTGGTTGGTGTGGGTGAGGGTGGGTGGGGTGAGGAAGGGTGGGTGGGGTGAGGGAGGGTGGGTGGGGTGAGGGAGGGTGGGTGGCCCACCAGAGCATGACGCCCAGGGAGTACACATCGCCTGCCTTAACCAAAATGCCCTTGAAGTGCTCTGGGGCCATCTGCAGCAGGTCAGCAGGCAAGCAGGCAATCAGCAGGCAGACAGGCTCAGAGACAGACACCTCCCAGGCAGACAGGCAGGCAGGTCACAGGGCTGGAAAGCCAGCAGACTACCCTCGCCCCACCCTGGCTGCCCACTAAAGTGGCTGACTGCTGCTCTGCTGCATATTGCCCCATAGCACTTCAAGGGCATTTTGGTGCTGGCCGCCTGCCTGCCTGCTGATTGCCTGCCTGCCTGCCTGAGCCCTTGCCTCTGTGTCTTGCCTGAGCCTGGGCTTACAGTTTGACAGGGGTCAGGTGGGGACCGCACCCACGGCCCTCCCTCCACCCCTCCCTTGTGCTCACATGACACATGGCTGTGGCGCCTACTCATCTTCCTGCTGCTGCTGCTGCTACTGTCACTGCTGCTGCTACTGCCTTCACCACCTACTACTAGGTGCTGCTGCTGCCACCGCTCACAGAATGCCACCGCTCGCGTCAGTTCCTGTGAGCTTGGCACCAGGGTCGCCTACCACAGTACTACCACCCATTGCCTCCCCTCCCCTCCCCTCCCCTCCCCCACCCGATGCCCAACCGCTAGCCCCTCCTCTGCCCACCCTCCCCTGCCCATCCACCCAGAGGTCATGAGGCAGGTTCAGGCACTCAGCCAGGCCACTCACATAGGCGGTGGTGCCCCAGTCGGCATCCGTGACCACATCCTTTGCAAGGTCTCCGTCCCCCTGCTTGCCCAGCACTCGGCTCAGGCCAAGGTCCGTCAGCTTGGCCACAAACCCGCGCCGGTCTAAGCGGCTGCCGCTGAGCACCACATTGGCGGGCTTCAGGTCTGCAGCCACACAACAGGGGTCAAGTCAGAAAAGCAGGCGGGCAGGCGGGCGTGCATGCAGGCAGGCGGGCGTGCAGGCGTGCAGGCAGGCGTGCAGGCAGGTGGCCAGATCGAGCTCCTGCCACCATGGCAGCCTCCCTGACCCTCCAGCATGCTGACGCATACCAGTTCTCTCCCTCCTCCATGGCCTTACCTCCACCCCTCACCCCCCCACCCCCCACCTCCTCACCTCCATGCACCACCCCAGCCTCATGCAAGTGGTTGAGGCCCATGGCAACCTCCCGGGCGGTGCGCAGCAGGGCCCTCAGCGCCAGGCGGCTCATCTCCTGCCCGGGCTGCACCAGGAACAGCTGCTTGGAGTGGATAGCGCCTGACAGGGTGCCCAGGTCACAATACTCTGCGATGATCAGGGTCAGCACCTACAGGGAGGGCGGGGGGCAGGGGGAGGGGTCAGAGGAGGGGGGCAGCAGGGGGTGGGGGAGCAAAAGGGGGGGCCACCAGGGAGCAGAGGAGCAGGGGGGAGGGGGGTAAGGGGGGCCAGTAGTGGGGGCGGGAGCAGTGGGGGGAGGTCAAGGGAAGCAGAGCAGGGAAGGTGGGCAGGGTGGGGCTGGTCTGGCCTGAGGGGAGGCAGGAGGGATCAAGGGGTGGGAGGTGAGGGTGTGCGGATGGCTGCAGCCTGTACGGCGCTGCTACTGCTGCTGGCTCCCACTGCTGCTGCTGGCTCCTTAAATGCTGCTGCTACTCTTATCTGCTGCTGCTGCTGCTGCTGCTGCTGCTGTTTCCTTAACTGCTGCTGCTGCTCTTATCTGTTGCTGCTGCTGTTTCCTTAATTGCTGCTGCTGCCCACATCTGCTGCTGCTGCTGTTTCCTTTATTGCTGCTGCTGCCCTTATCTGCTGCTGCTGCTGCTGCTGCTGCTGTTTCCTTGATTGCTGCTGCTGCTGTTTCATTATTTGCTGCTGCTGCTGCCTACCTGGCCCGGTACAGCATTCAGCGCTTGTAGCACCAAGCCCCAGGTGGCCCCCTCCCCCCAGGGGTTGTGCTGCGCCTGTGCCTGCTCCTGCCTGTGCAGTGGCGGCGTCAAGGCCCCCCCTCCTCCCCCCGCTTGCTCCCCGTGCAGTGCACCCAGCCTCTCATTGCCCCACTGCAGCTGGCAGGCCTCTGCACTGAGCGCTTGGCTGCCTGATAGTAGGCTGGTGGGCGTGGTGCAGCCACTGGGATTGTGGGGACCACTGGAGGTGAGCTGAACGCGCTGGGCATTGCTGGGTTGGCTGGGTCCAGCCGGGTCCACTGGCGGTAGAAGCTGCTGGGAAGCTGCCTGCCCCTCCAGGAGCAGGGGTTCAGGTGACAAGGGGGCTGTCAGCCCAGGGCCTTGTAGGCGGGGCAGCTGGGCTGACAGCTCCTTGGGGTGGGGGGCTGCTGCTGCTGCTGCAGCCGCTGCTGCTGCTGCTGCTGCTACGATGTTGGCTTGGCAGGAGGTGAAGCTGCCAGCTGATCTGATAGAGCTGGGGGCCAAGCTGGGGCCAGGCGGCTGGGCGATGACAGGGGGAGGGCCTGCGGGATGGAGTGCGTCAGGGGGTGCACACAGGGCCAGCGCTGTGAGCAGCAGATATGCAGATAGGCAAGAAGCACGCAGAGTCTTGCTAGCAGTGCTGGGTGGTGGTGCACTGCACAGCAGTGCAGAGGTGGGGGTGGGGCAGTGGCTGGTGGCGCTGGTGGTGCTGTGGAGTGGCCACCCACTCACCAAACCCATCTTCTGAGTCGAAGCTGGATCTCCACAAGCTGGGAGCCGGCTTGCTGGAGCCCCCTCCGCTGCTGGCTGCCAGGGCCTGTTTCAAGAAGCTGTCCTCCAGCGTCACACACCGGGCTGCAGGGCCAGGCAGCAGCAGCAGCAGCAGCAGCAGCAGCAGCAGCAGCAGCAGCAGCATGCCAGCCTGGACTCTCCTCTTCTGGCTTGCATGACTGCCCTGGCATGCTGTGTATGTGCGCCTTGCTGGCGTGGGGCCAGTGGCAGCAGCAGGTGCTAGGCTCCAGAGAAGCAGCGGCAGCAGCAGCGGGTTCCAGGCTCCAGAGGAGCAGCAGCAGCAGCAGGAGCAGCAGCAGGCACCTACCAGTGTAGCACTGCACCAGGTTTGGGTGAGCAAGCTCAGTGCCAAGGAGCGCCTCACGCACGCTGGCGCTTTTCGCGGAAAAGTTTGCAGACAAGAATTTGACGGCCACCTCAGCTGACTGCCAGGTGCCTGAACGTCCCACACACCAGAAGATCAATCAGACGGGGTAGGGATGTGACCAGGTAGAGGCTGACGCAGGAACTCCAAGCCAGCAATGCAAAAGATGGCCTGACATCTAGTGGACACCCACCAAAAAACACAATTGAGCTGGCACCCCGAGAGATGTATGTTAGGCCATCAATGTCTCTGACCATATGCTGGGGTGTAGGACACACCTGCATGTGCATCGAAGGGCTCAAAAGCTTGAAGACACACACAGCCGGGGGAGGCAGTACTACTGGTTTTTGTTTTACCTCATACACCCGCCGCGAAGCTGCCAAGCCTTTTAAGTCTTCCGGCTTTAGGCAGTCGCTGACTTGGGAGCACAAGCTGAGTACGTCGAAAGTACTGTTTTGGCACCTGCCGCCGATAGCAGTATTGCTCAAGTATTGCGGAGCGAAATTGTCATCTTCTCCTTGCGATTCTCGGGGCTGGAGCATTGGCCGGATGCTCCTCCCAGGTGATGCAGGTAGTTCCAACGACTGGCTTGAGATGGGCGAAGCTCGATGCTGTACCTCGTGCACTGATAGACTGGCTGGCTGGCTGGCTCGTGCGTCGACGTCGCTGCGTATTCTGTCATTGGCTGGGTATGGCCTACTTGCAGCGGGTGCATCCGCCTTCCGTGTATCATCCCTCGCGGCATCCGTAAAGCAGCCACAAAGCCAAGACATCGGAATATACAGCCTTCCTCCGACCTGCTCTTGCTACCCTACAGCACCTTGGTAACCACTTGAGCGTTGTCGCCCGACTACCGACAGTTCTGCTGATTCCTGACGTAGTTTTAGATGATTTGGTAATCAAAGCTGCATGATTGTTCAAATGTCTGGTCGCCTGGTCCAACTGTGACAGGCCCTGGTGAGAAAAAGAAGAAGTAGAAGTGCAAGAAGAGGAGCAGGAGGAGGTGGAGGAGGAGGAGGAGGAGGAAGAGGAGGAGGAGGAGGAGGAGGAAGAGGCGCAGGAGGAGGAGGAGGAGGAGGAGGAGGAAAGAATATGACTAATCTGCCGTGGAAACCGGCGTACATTGAAGAAGGAGCTTCCGCCGGGTCTTAAACAGATCCTACCACCCACCCAAGATGTGAAGGAGAGGAGTCCTCTCAGAGAACCCCTCTACCCTGGCCACTTTTCCTGCTCTGGGCCTGAATGGTGTTTTAGCAGCGCTTGTTATGATTGCTGTTCGTTTTCTACAGTACTTCCTATCCGCCTGCCTGCCGGCTTGCTGATCCTCCATGACAACCAAGATAACGCCAGGACGCGATGGCAACCTTGCTACCTTGCTACCGTAGCCTTCCTGTCATTACATACAAACACACACCGAGCGTCACCCCACCATGCTCCCTGCTCCCTGCACGCGTTCGTGTTCTCGCGCCCCAAGGCCTAGCAACGCCCACCGACGCCCTGTTTGCACAGCATTGGCACAGCACCTAGCATTCTGCACGCGCATTGCGACAGAGCTCGCGCCCACCAGCTCCAGCCCACCTGCCCCAGATGTCGTGGACAAATGTCACAGAGCACTCGCTGAATCTAAACCTGCAAATCCTTCGATACGCGATACGAGCAACCCGCAGCATGACATGCGTGGCGAACATCTGGCCGCTGCCTTGCATGCAAGCCTAAGCCCTCCAGCTGGCAACAGTGGCGTTGATGGCAAGAGTGGGGACAGCGACGATGGCGGTGGCGGAAGCAGCAACAGCAACAGCACTGCAGCCCTCCCCAACACTGCATGCAGCGGCAGCAGCGGCAGCAGCGGCAGCAGCGGCAGCAGCGGCAGCAGCGGCAGCAGCGGCAGCAGCGGCAGCAGCGGCAGCAGCGGCAGCAGCGGCAGCAGCAACAACAGCAGCAGCAGCAGCGGCGTCAGTAGTCTATTCTCCAGGGTCCGCAAACTAAGGCAGCAGCGCCAATCAAGCAGCCAGCCACCAGGCTCTGGCAATGGTACTCCCCCCCGCTACCCGCCACGGCCCCCCTCCAACCTGCCAGCTGGTGGTGATGAAGGTGGTTGGGGGGGAGGAGGGGGGAAAGGAAGCAGAGGCCAGCTTCTCACCAGCTTCCTGTTGCACGGTCTGCTGCCTGCGGCGCTATTGCTGCTGGCATCCAAGGTCAGCGCGGACCTGGAGTTTGGGCGCCAGAAGCTGGCAGCAGCAGCAGCAGGCCAGGCAGCAGCAGGGGCGGGGCCTGGGGGAGGGGGAGGGGGAGGGGGGGGTGCGGGCCCTCCCCTAGTTTCTGCCGGCAGCACCATGCCGCATGCCACTGCAGCAGCAGCAGTGACATCAGCAGCAGGGGTGGCAGTGGCAGCCCATGGGGGTGTGGGGGAGAGGCAGGCAGGGGGGGCAGCAGCAGACAGCCTAGGGGTGCAGGACACCTTCAGCTCATGCCCCCCACCCAGGTATGCTTGCAAACGTGATCTTGTGGTGTGACCGCAAATGTGACCCCACAGAGTGACCTGGAATGCCCATGCTCAGGGGCGGGTCGGTCATGGCACTGAAGCGGCTGCTGCGGGAGGTGTTTGCTGACCTGCTGGTCATGAGGCAGAAGCTGGAGGACCTCACCCCAAAGTGTGGCTCCCCTTCCCCCTCCCCGTCCCCCCTCCCCCTTCCCCACCTTTTGTTCACCTACGTTGCTTATCAGGTCATTGATGCATCTGTCGATGTATACAGTAATATGCGCGAGCCCCTGCCAACTGCTCCGCCTCCCGCCCCCCCTCACCCCGCCCCCCCCTCCCATCTGCCTGCTGCCCTGCCTAGGCCCCCTCCCTCCCAGGTCCCCCCACCCCTCCCCCTCCAGCCACACCAGCCGCCCCTCCTGCCTGACCCCTGGTGGCCAGGGCGGACGCTGACGACCTGGTCATCCCTCACGAGGGGTCTGGCATAGCCCCTGCCCAGCGGCCCCTGGCCCCCGGGCTGCGCCACAAGGCACAGGTGCAGCTCAGCGGGGAGCTGCTGTGTGCAGGAGCTGCACCCTGGGTGGGTGAGGGGTGGGGCAGGGACAGGGGCAGGGGCGGGGCCAGGGCTGGAGCTGGGGCTGGGGCGGGTTCAAGGCCACTCTGCTCACCAGCTCAGCTGCCTGCCTGCCCGCCTTGCCAGTGCATTGCGGCCTGCTGCCAGCCGCCCCCCGCCCCTCCCTGCTGCCCCTGGCCTCCAGGTGCAAGGCGGCTCCAGCACCTCAGGCTCTCAGGGCTGGCTGGCGGGTCAGCTGGCGGCCGCAGGCCTGCAGGTGGGCGGTGCCGCGGTGCTGCGCCTGCTGCTGCAGTCCATGTGGACCACCCCGGCCGTGCAGAGCCTGACTGCCAGGTGTGTGTGACACATGAGTGACCGCCTCGTGGCTGGGCTGAGGGAAAGAGTCGGGTTGCGGAGCAGGCTGGCAGGTCGAGTGGCCACAATGACGCACACTGTTTCTTAAGTGTGATACAGGAGGGGTGCCTGGGCTTTGGAGTCGGTTTGGGTAAAGGGGGATGCTTTGAGGGTAAAAGGGTATGGTAAATGTGAAGGGTGTCATTGAGGGTGCAGGGACGGTTGGAAGACAGAGGGATGTGGGAAAGGGAATCGTAAGGGATGAGTGGGATAAGGGTTGAGTCGAGGGTGCAGTGAAGGTTGGGAGTTGAGGGTGAGGGGTGGGAAAGGGGCAGAGCATGGGAGGGAGGGAGGGCGGGCGGGGGGCAAGGTGGGGCAGGGTGAGGGGAGGTGGCTGGAGCGGTGGTGAGGTGTGGTGTGGTAAGGAGGGGAAGCTGGGTAGGCCATGGGAAGTGAGCTCCTAATAGTGTGACCAAACTATGTGTCACACATTCCCCGCCTCCTCTGCCCTTTCGACCACAAATGCACACTGCTGTTACACCACGGTCACATCTCTTCAAGCTTGCGGGGCGGTTGCAGTCGGTTGCCAGCTGCCCAGCCGTCCCATAGTCCCTTCCGCCATAGGCCTCCCTTCAGCCCTTGGCTGACGTCACTGCTGCTGCCACAGGCTGGCCTGCTCTCCTCAGCCCAGCCCTCCAGGTTGCCTAGGAGCCTCAGCCAGCAACACAATGGCGGGCAGCCTGGGCATGCTACCCACCTGCCCCCTCCCACCAGCCATGCAGCAGCCAGAGGAGGTGCCAGGACCAGGAGTTTGGGGGGCTGGCCCTGTGCCGGGGCTGACGGTGGAACAGCTGCTGTGGCGAAGGGAGGTGAAGATGGGGGCAGCCCGCCCCGCCCCCGCCTCCTCGCCCTCCTCCTCCTTCCCCTCTGTGCCTCCGGACGCTCAAAGTGCCACTAGCCTGGTCGAGCCTAATCAGGCGCACCAGCCTAATCAGGCCCCTGGCTCTGTGAGTGCTGAAGCAGGCCTACTAAGGCTCACATCCTGGTGGCCAGTGCGAGTAGCACCAGCAGGGCTGCACTGACCTCAGGGTCACCCTCCCACTTCCCCCCTTCTCACCCTCTCCGCCTTGCTACTTCTTCCCCCCTTCCCTCCCTCTCCCTCCCTCTCCCTCCCTCTCCCTCCCTCTCCCTCCAGGGCCCCCTCCTCATCCTCATGCACCCCTTTCCCCCCTTCCCTCTCACCCCCTCTTCCCTCTGCTGCTGCTGCTGCTGCTGCTGCTGCTGCTGCTGCTGCTGCTGCTGCTGCTGCTGCTGCTGCTGCTGCTGCTGCTGCTGCTGCTGCTGCCGCCGCTGCCGCCGCTGCCGCCGCTGCCGCCGCTGCCGCCGCTGCCGCCGCTGCCGCCGCTGCCGCCGCTGCCGCCGCTGCTGCCGCTGCTGCCGCTGCCGCTGCTGCCGCTGCCGCTGCTGCTGCTGCTGCTGCTGCTGCTCTAGGCCACGTCCCCTTCCCTCCCATCCCCTGCCCAGCTGCCGCCCAGCTGCCCAGCTGGACACTCCATCTGCCCGGTTCTCCTCCTGTGCCTACCGCCCCTACAGGTCACCCCCCACGCCAGCCCACCCAGGGGCCATCACGCCAGCAGCAGCAGCAGCAGCAGCAGCAGCAGCAGCAGCAGCAGCAGCAGGGGCACGCCTGCAGCCCAGCACCCCAGCAGCAGCAGCCTCCCCCCCAGGCTGGCAGTGCTGGTAGCGGGTCTGGGGGGGCGGCTGCACAACATCGCGCCCAGGCTGAACCCAGCAGCAGGTAAGCAACCTCCCTCCCACCCACCCCAGCTGCTGCTGCTGACCTGCCTGGGTACCGCTGTTTGCCAGGTCACATGCGGGCAGGAGTGAGATGGGTTCAAAGGGTGCAGGGAGGGCAGGAGGGGTGTGCATATGTTGGAGTGGAGTTGGATGACTTTGGCCCGGTGGCTAGGCTAGGCTAGGCTAGGCTAGGCTTGACTTGAGTAGGGCTTGTAGGGTTTGGAGGGTGGGAAGAGTGGCAGGGGTGTGTGCATGTGTGGTGGAGTGGGATGGGATGGCTGTAGCCCTGTGGTCAGGCTAGGCTGGGTAGAACTACCCCGTACTGGGGGACCTGGTAGGACTGCTGACTGCCCCTCTCCCTCTCCCCTTCTACACCTCGCCTCTCCCTTACCATAATGCTCTCTCCTAGTATGCTTCTGCGGCAGGGGCAGGGCAGGGCAGGGGCAGGGGCACACCTGTGACTAGCCTCCCTCCCCTCAACACATCTCCCTCTTCTGCTGTTGTCAAGGCCTGGGTGGGGTGAGGCTAGGCCAACCTCCACTAGCACCCACCCACACGCCCACCCACCCACCCACCCACCCCCAGATGTTGCTCTTTTACATGGCCTGGCTGCATGGTGCAAACACGCGCTCACATGTAGTTATGAAACATGGCCAGCACACCCACACACCCCTCCCCAGATGTATCTTTTCTAGATGGCCTGGCTGCAAAGCGGAACATGTGCAAGGCCACCTCCCTCCTCACCTCACCAAGCTTGCCAGTTTGTGGCCTGGCCCCAGGGGAGGGCTGCTCTGCAGTGGCCAGGGAGGGGCACGGGCTGAGCATGGTGCTGGAGGGCGGCTCTGGCCTAGCTGCTTGCCTGAGCCATGGGCCCGCCTCCCTCGCTGCCGGCCACTTCATGGCCAGCCCAGGTGGGTGCATGGCAGTCATGTGGGTCAGCTGGGTGTGACATGTGTGATGTGCATGGGTGGAGCGAGAACATGGTTGACAACAGGACGCTGCATGGAGGCTGGGTGGCATGCCAGCCCGGGCTTGTGTGAGCAATGAGATGTGTGATAAGTGTGAATGTGTTAGCCAGGTTGGCAAGAGGTTGGCAAGAGGTTGGGATGGCAAGAGATGGGATGTCATCATTGAAGGGTAAAGCTGTTTGCAGAGTGTGACATGTGCCGTGGCAGCAGCAGCTCTGCCAGGCTATTACTGACTTCAGCACTTGGCCATCTGGAGGGTGGGTGGGATGTGTGGGGCGCACAGGACCCCCCCTGAGCTGGAGCCAACACTCCATCGAGCACAGCAGTGAAGTGATTGAGGGGTCTTGCTCCAGAGGCCCAGACTAGCTTAGTAGGTGTAAGGGCATGCTGACTGCTCAGCTAGGCATACCCAGCCCCTGCCAGGAGGGTGTGTGTAGCAATGAAGACCTATACACCCACAACACAAAGCTAAGAGGGGTCTTGCATCGGAGATGAAAGCAAACACCTGCAACCGCTGTGAGGGGCTGGCTGGCACAGCTGACACGGGCGGAGTGAGAACGTGGTTGGAGTGGACAACAGGAAGCAGCATGGAGTCCTCTGACAGTGTGTTGAGTGTGATGTGCAGGCGGGGCGCAGCAGGGCAACTGGCACCACAGCGTGGCACAGGCATCCCTCCACGCCCCCAGCGGCCTGCATGCTCTGTCTGGGGTTCTCTCATGGACCCATGCACCCATGCAGCATGCTGCCATGCAGGTGCATGCGAGCCAGCTCCCAGGTGATGGTGAATGAAAGATGGAGGAAGAGGAGGGGGAGGGAAGAGGGAGGGGAAGGGAGAGGGAAGGGGGAGGGGAAGCGGGAGGGGAAGGGAGGGGAGGGGAGGGGAAGGCAGCAGTTTTGTCTGCGAAATTGAGTCCTGCTAGCGAGCCTCACAGGGGCCCAGCAGTGGCATGAGTTCAGACAAGTGGATGAGGCACACAGTGATGGAGGTGATGGAGCTATCTGCATCTGTTAGGTCGGGCTGGGTGGGGGGGAAGGAGGGAGTGAGAGTGGGTAGGAGGTAGGCTGCCTCACACAGCCCCCCTCCCTCCTCAACCACAGCACACATACCATACCCAGACAATTGCACTGAAATGTACTTGACTGGGTCTGCCCATACCCAGATGGTTGCATTGAAATGTAATTGACTGGGTCTGCTCTGCGTGTGTTGGGCCTGCTTGGGTCTGCTTGGGTTGTGTCACGCATCGTCACCAGTGTGACCCACAGGAGCACCAGTGTGACCCACAGCAGCCCACTGCCCCCGGCCCTGCAGGTCCCACAGCAGCAGGGGAGGGGCGCAGCCCCCAGGTGGGTGAGGGGCCCGGCCGCCCATCATGGCGGGCCTACAGCTGGCTGCTGCCCTCCCAGTGGGCCCAGCCTCCAGGCCCCAGCCCAAGCTGGGCCACAGCAGCAGCAGCAGCAGCCACACCCCAGACAGGAGTGGCTGCCCGACCTGCAGTCAGGCCAGGCAGGGCATCTGGGGCAGGGGCTGGTGAGCTGGTGGAGGGTGAGGGGGGTGAGGGGGGGCTGACTGGCCAGGGGGTCAGGTGTGGGGGAGGGGAGGGGGCCGGCCTGCTGAGGGTGGGCGTCTGTGCAGCCTCCAGTGTGAGGGAGGGGCTGGCGGTGTCCGCGTGGCATGCCCTGGGCGTGCAGCAGGCTGTGAGGGGGCAGCAGGTGGAGCACGTGACGGGCAGCTCGGGAGTGCTGCTCAGCACGGTGAGTGGTCCTCCTCCCCCTCACCCTCCTCCTGATCCTCCCCCTCCTCCTGATCCTCCCCCTCCTCCTGATCCTCCCCCTCCTCCTGATCCTCCCCCTCCATTTCTTCCTCCTCCTCCTGCTCCTCCCCATCCCTCTCCCCCTCCTCCTGAACCTCACACATAACGGTACAACATGGCAGCCATGGACCCACTTGTGTACATCTTACTGGAACGCTGCGCCAGTGATCTTTTATCATGTCTTGTAGCGTTACTAAATTTTGAGCCCAACCACCATTCTTCTGAGCAAGTGGCAGTCACCTGTTGGAGTGAGTGAGTCAATTAAGTGAGTGAGTCAAGTAGCCTCACATTTCAGTGCTCGCAGGCGGTGGTCTTACTCAGAAACGATTCAAGCTGAAAACGAACGTGTGTTAGCAGGGTCTTTGGGGCAGGTTATGGCGACCATCGCCAAATCAGCGGTCAGCGGTGGTGCATGACATGCGCGAGAAAGATGGGGAACGGAGCGGGACAGGGGCAAAGCTCATCACCAGCCCAATCGTTTCGTCATCACCAGGAGCATCTGACTGTACTCAGGGCCTGGTTGCCTGCTGACGTGCAGGTGACCGACGATGGCTCAAGCGTGTTGCTCGCAGTCGCCCGGTCACACGCAGCGCACGACTGGGGCACGGCGAAGTCGCACTGGGTGGCAGAATTGTCCGGTGCGGTGCCTGTTTCCGACGGCATAACTTTGAGCTCAGGGGCTGTACTGCTCCGTCAAAAGGAGGGGCCGCGGGCACCTGACACCTCACTGTCATTGCTGCTGCAAACCCGGTGGCGCTTTTGATTAGTTTGCATCCGTTTTCTAGTGTAGACTGGCTGTGGGTATTCTGTGTGTTTCTGTCATCGTGAAAGTGTCAGTGAACCATGGCTTACGTATTCACTTCGCCAACCTCGCCCGAACATCCAGTTTGTCTCCAAGTCTTGGCAGTGGCCACATACTGAAATGCAAATACCTGACTCCACGCAAACCGGTTGCCCAGACATGCTGCTTGACGCATGGCGCGATGATACGCCCCTGGGCTCAGCAGCCTCTGGAGCGCTCTTTAAGCATGAAAGGTGAAGTCAAACATGGGAGCCGTGCCAGAGTTGCTGGACCCTGCAAAGGCTTCGCCTAGAAGGCCGCAAAAGCGCTCGATAGATGACCAGCGGCGAGCCCGAACTCTTGCACGCCTGCGGGATGCTCGCCTGGCTGTTGCTGCGGACCGGGTGAGTGATGGGAGACGACGCTCCGGCCACATCAATTGAACATCAATGCTCCCACGCAATGGACAGTCCGGTACATCGGATGCACGGGACGTGTGCACCGCCAACATGCCAACATGCCATTGCGCCAACATGCCCACATGCCATTGCGCTGTACGTGCTCAAAACATCAGCAGCAGCCTGTAAGTCACACCAGCACATCAGCCTCAGCCGCAGTGTGGTCGCTGAGGTGACCAATGTGACCTCTTGCTATGGAGCTGACGTGCACCAAAGCGACACTCCGTTACAGGGCTGACTCCCACCCCTGTACATCTAGGCCTAGGGTTAGCACCTTGTACCTCACTAGGGCCTCCAACAGGGTCGGACCACTAGGGACCACTAGGGAACACTAGGGCCCACTCAGGTCGGTGTTTTGCTGTGTGGAGTTATGTTCCCATGCTCATGGCATTGGCGCCTACCACCTACACCATTGCCTGACCCCTGTGAAAGGGCTATAGCCTGGAGTTGACATGACAAACTTGCACTGATGTAAGCTAATGACAGCTCAAAGGAGGGGGCGCACACTACTGTCCCTAGCAGGCTGCTGCTGCTGGGCCTTGGGCGGCCCGTTTTGCACCCGCTTGTAGCCCAGGTCAGGGTACTCCTTGCTTATGATCGGCAGAGCTGCCTGCTCTGGCCACCAGCACAGTTCAAGCGAGCGCCACCTGCTCTCCCCAGTGCGCTGCATGTTCAGCGCTGCATTGCAGTCCCTGTCCAGCCACCTGCCCGGCTGTGCTGCAGGCTTGGCTATGGCAGCCTTGCCCTGGGCCTTGCCTTTCCCCTTGGTGGGCTGGGTGGGCTCAGCTGCTGGCTAAGTGGGTGATGGTCAGCCTGCGGTGTGGTGTGGGCACCTAGGGAGGCAGGGTGAGGGTGAGCCAGTGCCCTGTGCCTAGACACGCACAGCTTCACTCTAGCAGGCAGGAAGTGCAGCAGCCCTGAGGCAGGCTGGCAGGCAGGCAGGCTGAGGGTGGGTCTGTCCCCTCATGCATGCAGGCTGGCAGGTAGCAGCACACTGGCCTGGGGAGGGCACAGCGCACAGGTCTACTCCCCCACAGCCTCATGAGTCATGGAACCCTTAGTGATCATCACCTGGGGAGGGCACAGCACAGCGCTCCATGGCCTGGGCTAGCAAGCCTGGTGTAGAGCTGGTCAGGCTGTGCTGCTGCTGCTGCTGCTGCTGCTGCTGCTGCTGCTGCCGGGCTTGGTGTGCTAGCCGCAGTGCTGGGCTGGGCTTGGGCTGGGCTAGCGTGCCTGGCGTGGTCAGGCTGTGCTGCCGCTGCTGCCGGGCTGCGAGGCATGGGGCTTGGCTTGCTAGGGGGTGGTGGTAGGTGGTGGAGGGGCTGAGAGTGTGACCAGGCAGAGGGCAGCAGGGGAGGGGCCCGATGCCAGGAGGAGGTCTGGGATCGGAGCCTGGAGGTGGGTCTGTCTCTTCTGTGTTGTGATGGGGCCCACCTCAAGCCTGCCCCACCTACCTTGCTGCAGGAGGTGCTGGCTGGCTGCTGCAAGTCGGACATGCTGGAGGTCAAGGTGCTGGGGGAGGGTGCCTTTGGCATCGTGGACCTAGTGCTGGTGGAGGGGCCTGGCTCCAGGGGCGGCTTGCTGTGCGTGAGGAAGAAGCTTCTGAAGCAGACAGCAAGCAACCACAGCGACCCACAAACAGAGGTGGGGGGCAGGCAGGGGGCCGGGGGCCAAGGGCCAGTGAGGCAGGTCAGCAAGCTGGCAAAGGCTTCGCCTGCTTCTCCTGAACGGGGTGGGGTCTGTAAGGGGTTGAGCTGCGGGGTGGTAGAGCTTCAAGTTAGTGCTGGCAATGGATGTTGATAAACCAGACAACAGTTGTGGTGGTGGTGGTGGTGGTGGTGGTGGTGGTGGTGTTCAGTCATGCTAGGGAATGGTGGTGTGGTGGTGGTGGTGGTGTGGTGGTGGTGTGGTGGTGGTGTGGTGGTGGTGGTGGTGGTGGTGGTGGTGGTGGTGGTGGTGGTGTTAGGAGCGGTGGTGGCGAATGTGGCGTTCAGGTGGAGATGATGGAGGCGTGTGTGGGCGCAGCCTTCGTGGTTCAGCTGTGGAGCCACGTGGTCGGCCTGTACGACTACACCCTGCTGATGGAGTACTGCCCCTACGGCTCCTTGGACAAGCTGCTGCAGGTCAGCAGCACACACACCCCTGCTGCTGCTGCCCCTGCTGCTGCTGCCTCCGCCACTCTGCAGGCCTTGACTCCACACCAGAGTAGCCACCCACCCCTGGAGCCCACCTGCTTCCACCCGCCACCTGCTGCCCATGTTGTACATCGCAGGGACCCCTCTCCCCCACTACCAGCCCACCACCACAAGCCCCCACCACCAACCACCATCACATAGCAACACCACCAACTACCACAACCAACCAACCCCACCCACCACCCCTCATATCTGTCAGCGTAGTCTTAAGCAAGGATGCCCTACCCCCACCACGCCAAACCCATACCCCTGCCATGCCTCAGAACAGGAGTGGTGCACCCCCCTCCCACCAGGTCGTGTCCGCCCAGCGGCGGCAGCGCAGCGCTTGCTTGGACTGGCTAGGCCGGCATCTGTTTGGCAGCGAGGATATCCAGGGCTTCAAGGAGCAGGAGGCTCGCTTCTTCTTTGCATGCTCCTTGGTGGGCTTGGAGGCCATGCACCAGCGGGGCATCATGCACAGGTGTGACCTGGCTGGCTCAGGTGTAACCATTGCTTGCTAAAGAGTGACACATGGATTTCTTGGCAAATATGTGTGACCTGGTCTGCACCCACAAATGTCCAAGGTGACCTGCCAGCCCGTCCGCCTCCCACCGCTGCACCACCTCTTCCCACTAGCAGCAGCACACCCCTTGTGAGGGCAAGCTGTTAATGGGAACACCCACATGTGCCCTGCCTGTACCTGCCCCTTGGCCTGCCTCTTCCTCCAGCCTGTCCCCCTCTGCCTCCCGCCTCCCGCCTCTTGCCCTGCCTGTACCTCAAGCCCAGGGACCTGAAGCCCAGCAACCTGCTGATCAACAGCCAGCGCTATGTGAGGGTGGCGGACCTGGGGCTGGCCAAGCGCCTGGGGTCAGACAGCAAAGCCACCTCCAGGGTGGGCAACGTGGCCTAAAGCCTGCCTTGCGGCTGGGGCAGTGGAGGGCAGGGCAGCAGCAGCAGCAGGACAGCAACAGGCGCACGGGCGGCAGGGGCAGGGGTGGCATCAGGGGCAGCCACGACAGACACAGGCCTGGGTGCAAGGCAGCTGGGCAGGCGGGAGAGCTGCAGGGGCGGGTGATAGGACTGCTGACAGCAACAGGGGAGGCAGTGGCAGTGGCACACGCATTGGCAGGGTAGTGGTGTGATGGTGGTGGTGGTGGTGGTAATGGTGGTGGTGGTAATGGTGGTGGTGGTGTGATGGTGGTGGTAATGGTGGTGTGATGGTGGTGGTGGTGGTAATGGTGGTGGTAATGGTGGTGGTGGTGTGATGGTGGTGGTAATGGTGGTGGTGTGGTGGTGGTGGTGGTAATGGTGGTGGTAATGGTGGTGGTGGTGGTAATGGTGGTGGTGGTGGTAATGGTGGTGGTGTGGTGGTGGTGGTGGTGGTAATGGTGGTGGTGTGGTGGTGGTGGTGGTGGTGGTAATGGTGGTGGTGTGGTGGTGGTGGTGGTGGTAATGGTGGTGGTGTGGTGGTGGTGGTGGTGGTAATGGTGGTGGTGTGGTGGTGGTGGTGGTAATGGTGGTGGTGGTGGTAATGGTGGTGGTGGTGGTAATGGTGGTGGTGTGGTGGTGGTGGTGGTAATGGTGGTGGTGTGGTGGTGGTGGTGGTAATGGTGGTGGTGGTGGTGGTGGTAATGGTGGTGGTGTGATGGTGGTGGTAATGGTGGTGGTGTGGTGGTGGTGGTGGTAATGGTGGTGGTGGTGGTAATGGTGGTGGTAATGGTGGTGGTGGTGTGATGGTGGTGGTAATGGTGGTGGTGGTGTGATGGTGGTGGTAATGGTGGTGGTAATGGTGGTGGTGGTGGTAATGGTGGTGGTGTGGTGGTGGTGGTGGTGGTAATGGTGGTGGTGGTGTGATGGTGGTGGTGGTGGTAATGGTGGTGGTGGTGGTAATGGTGGTGGTGTGGTGGTGGTGGTGGTGGTGGTGGTGTGATGGTGGTGGTAATGGTGGTGGTGGTGTGATGGTGGTGGTAATGGTGGTGGTGTGGTGGTGGTGGTGGTGGTGGTGGTGGTGGTAATGGTGGTGGTGGTGTGGTGGTGGTGGTGTGATGGTGGTGGTAATGGTGGTGGTGTGGTGGTGTGGTGTGAGCAGGTGGGCACGCCTGGCTACTGGGCTCCTGAGGTGATGCAGCTGGGTAAGGCTGAGGGGCGACCCCCTGGCGCCCCCTCCCCCTCCTACACCTACTCTGCTGACATGTGAGCCGCAAGTGTGACGCATGTGTGACTGTTTGGGAAATTCGCATGTGTGTTGCATGCCTGCCACCACAGCCCGCCCGCCTGCCTGCCTGACATGTGAGCCATTGCTGCACAGTGGCAGCAGCTCGAGCTGGGCTGGACACAGGGCACAGGGCGCAGGGCTGGAGAGGCTGCACCAGGCAGGGCAGGGAGGACAGGGAAGAAAGGGAACGAAGAGGGGCAGGGCAGGGGGGCTGGGGCTGCTAGGGGCAGGGCCTGGCCTTGGCCAGGATGCAGTGAAGTGCACTGGATACACTTTAGGGCTGAAGGTCTGCTCCACCTCCCCTTGCTTGCCTGCTGGTACATCCCATTCCTTCCCTTTCACTTCCCTTACACGTCCCCTTTCCTTCCCCTTTACTTCCCCTTTACTTCCCTTTCACGTCCCTTTTACTTCACTGTTGCCTTCCACGGTTGCCCGTACAACCCACTGTTGCCTGCTTTCCCTGGCACCAGGAGCCCAGCCACCTGCCACAGCCTGGCCCGCCCCGCCCTGCCCCACCCTCCCCTGCTTGGCCCCGCCCTGCCCTGCATACTCATGCCCTGCCCCGCCTGCCTGAGCTCACCCTGCCCCTCACCCTTGGCCTGTTCCCCCTTGCAGCTGGTCCCTGGGCATGACCTTATGGGAGATGGTCGAGGGGCGGCTACCACGCTGGGCCGTGGTCAGCTGGTACTTCTCAGACACCCCACACTTTCCCTCACACTTCAGCCAGGTACGTGACTCACTCTGTCACTCACTTTAGCCAGGCAGGTCACTCTCTTTTCCTCACACTCCAGCTGTGCAGGGCCATGCAGGGCCTGGCTCCAGGCTGCTGTTGTAGGACCCAGCTTGCCGGCCTGGACCCCCCAGCTTCCTGCCAGCTTCCAACGGCGTACTGACCCAGAGGTAGTGAACGCAGCGGCAGGCATTTCACCCAGCTTCTGCTTGACCTTAGCAGGAGTTTGTTCTGCTTTACCTGGTTGCAGGGGCTGAGGTCGCTGCTGCATGGCCTGCTCCAGAAGGTGCCACAGAATCGGCTCAGCATCCAGGTACAGCCACAGGGGGAAGCAGGGGGAAGCAGGGGGAAGCAGGGGGAAGCAGGGGGAAGCAGGGGGGAGCAGGGGGAAGCAGGGGGCAGGCAGGGGGCAGGCAGGGGGCAGCAGGGGGAAGCAGGGGGAAGCAGGGGGCAGGCAGGGGGCAGGCAGGGGGCAGCAGGGGGAAGCAGGGGGAAGCAGGGGGAAGCAGGGGGCAGGCAGGGGGCAGGCAGGGGGCAGCAGGGGGCAGCAGGGGGAAGCAGGGGGCAGGCAGGGGGCAGGCAGGGGGCAGCAGGGGGAAGCAGGGGGAAGCAGGGGGAAGCAGGGGGCAGGCAGGGGGCAGGCAGGGGGCAGGCAGGGGGCAGGCAGGGGGCAGCAGGGGGAAGCCGCAGCGCCTGGCCGGCAGGTTGAGGTGCAGCGGGAAGACAAGCCCTCGGCATGGCAGCAGCATTGGGCTGCCTGTCAGCAGTTGTCAGATCTCACAGCCACAGCGGCAGCAGCTGGGAAGTTCAAAGCCCAGCAGCCCTACCCGGCTGCCGGCTTAATGGTGCGACCCAAGAATAATCACCCCACCACGACAACCAGAACAACAGCAACAAATACAACAACAACATAGCAACAGCAACAGCTGCACCTTAGTCCCAGCTCAGCCGAAGAATGCATACCATGGGCTGTGCATGTCATGCAACTATCCTGTACGCATGCATCATCCCCAGTGGCTCCTGGCAGTGCTGCCACGTCATTTGGCATCCTCTGAGCTCAACTCTCAATTTTGCCCGCATGCTTCCTGACCGCATGCTTCCTGGTAGTTAGCGCGGCACAAGGGATCTGACTGGGTGCATGCATGGAATACATGGAATGGCCTCTTCCCTTGCCAGACCTGCTCCTGCCGCCCCCCTATGTTGACTGCGCCCCTGTCTTGCCCCTGGCCCTGCCCCTGGCCTTGCCCCAGCAGGCGGTGCGGCGCCACCCCTGGTTTGCTGGCTTTGACTGGGAGGCCCTGGAGGAGCAGAGCCTGGCAGCGCCTGACTTCAAGGAGATGCAGGTCAGGGGGAGGGGGGCAGGGCTAGGCAGGTCAGGGGGGGGGGCTAGGCGGGGGGGAAGGGGCTAGGCGAGGGGGGAGGGGGGCGCTAGGCAGGTCAGGGGGGGGGGCTGGGCAGGGGGGGGGAGGGGGGCAGGGCTAGGCAGGGAGGGGCTTGGCGGGGGGGGAGGGGCTAGGCGGCAGGGCTAGGCAGGTGAGCGCAGCAGCAGGGGTGGCGGGGGAAAGGGGGGCAGAGTTAGGCCCCATGTCATTCTGACCTGCTGCTGCTGCTGCTGCTGCTGCTGCTGCCATGGTTGCAGGAGGTGCACATCCACACCCACCTATGCCGCCACGCCCACCACTGCCCGCCCTGACCCCGCTGAACCACCGGGTTCGCCCGGCTCCAACCTGCTGCCAGCCGCTGTCGTTCAGCACCTGCCCCCTACTTCCCTCCACCCCCACCTCCTATCCTCCCTCCCTCCCTCCCCCACCTGCTGTCCTCCCTCCCTGAGCTAGCCAGGGGGCTTGAGGCTAGGGGGGGGCAGGGCCAGCCCCCCACCTTGACCCACCCACATGTGGCTCTGGCTGAAAAGCCATCCAGGCAGCTGGACGGCCCATGGCTGCTGCTAAGTCAGGGCAGTCAGGGCAGTCAGGGCAGTCAGGGCAGCAGGCCTAGGCAGCGCAGCCTGGCTGCAGCACTGACACCAGCTGCACCAGCACCACTCTATCGCCCACATTACAAGCACCCTGCATACTCTACATAAGTAGGGCATACTTACCACACCCTGCCCTCACTTCAACAGGCCCCGCCCTCCCAGGACTCAGCAGCCACCGCAATACCCACCCCCTTCCCACCCCTCCCCACCCACAGCCCTCCCTCACTCTCCCCAGACCCACAGCCTGTGCTTGCCCAACCATGTTGTTTGTTAGGGTGTGGGGCTCACAGCTGCAAGGGCATGTACCTTGTGTGTGCTAGGGACACATGGTCAATCACACTCTCTCTCACACATACACATACACATCTGCCTGAATTGATATGATATGATGCCATGCATAGAGGATGAGTGTGACATACAGGATATTAGATCAGATTAAGAGTGGCAAACTTGTCCGCGCTGCCCTCACTGGCTGTGCATTTGGTCTGTTGGGGGGCAGTCTGCTGGCGCTGGCAGCCTGTCGAGGGTCAAGGTGTGACCCTCTGCCTGCATGGCTCTGGTCACACAACGGTTGCATTGCATCCACGCTAGCTTGAGTTTACTGGGCAATCAAACTGGGATGGGCATGCACAGCTGAAGCTGTTGAGAGGTGTGATGTGGTGTGACGGAGGAGCGAGATCGCATGCAATGCAGAGGTCCCATGCAATGCAGAGATCCAATGCAGTCAAGGGGTGGGGTGGAGGCTGTCCATGTGGTCATGTTGGCCATGGGGTGTCTAGAGGCTGGCTGCTTCGCTACCATGCACAAGATGATGCGCATTATCTGTCATGACATGGTGAAAGGGTGACCCGATGCCTGAGAGGGGGTGGAGGGGGGGGAGGGCGGGGCTGACTTACATAGGGGTGAAACCTACCATCGGTCACCTACCATCCCCCACCTTGGACAGATGGCATATAGGCATATCCGGGGGTTGCGTCACTATGCAGGTCATGTGCAATGCTTGCACCAGCATGAATATGAAGTAGCATGAACTTGAACACGTGTGTAGCTGGTTATGAAAGTCTTTGCTGAGTGGCAAACATGCAACTGCATGCTCGACTGGTCGGTTGCTTGACAGATGCCTTCCATGGCACTACGGTGCTTGCGGAAGTCTGGTCCTTGCATTGTCCATGACCCTGAACGAGCTGCGATGTCCTGGCAAGTAGGTAGTGTTGAAGTAGTTATCTTACGGTAGTTGATGTTTAATGTTAAAAACAGTACCTAACACCTACCCCTACCCCACTCAGTCAACCGAGTTCAGCACGTCCGTCTCACGTACGACAGCGGAGCGTGACTACGCGACAGGCTCTGCAGCGGGGCTGATCAGCAAAGGCTTGTTTGCGAGCCGGCCGTCCCGCACCACGACTTTCTCACCATGCCGCACCGTCACGAACTCATCGCGGCGGCAGCCGCTCTCCTCCAGTGCTTCGTGGAGCCGCCTGCGCGCCGGAGGCGTCACGAGGACCTCTGACAGCCCGCGGCCGGCAACAGCGATCTTGCCTACTTGCGCCCTACATTCGGGCGTTGGCTGTGCTGCCCATTGCGCCCACAACGCGCGTCTGGCACTGACCTGGGAGGCTCATCAAGGGCCTCGTCCGTAAGTGCCCACGTGCAGCAGTGAATCGCCAGGGACACTCTCGCGCCCACATCGCGGTGGATGGCAAGCCCCTCTTCCGCGTTCACGTGTTGCGGTCTCACTGCATATCGCGTGTCAAGGGCGTTTTGAAGCGACAGCAGCTGGGTGGGCAGGGGGTGGCAGGCGTGTGGGCAGGCGAGCAAGGGGGTGGTTGGGGGTGGGGTGGGGTGGGGGTAAGGGTCGAATGGGGGTGCATAATGCGTGTCAAGGGCGTTTGGAGGCGACAACAGCTGTCACTGTCGCTCAACACACTGCTGCCCTGGGATTCGCCAGCAACTAATGGTGATGGGAAACGGCTGGCGCAGGGGCCCAAGGTCTCAGCGGCTGCCCTGGGCTGCAAATGGGAAGGGGCGACAGGAGTCATAAGGGCACACTGCAGTGTCAGCACCATGGAGGACATGGGTGGGTGGGGAGGGGGTGGCAGGCGTGTGGGCAGGCGGGCAAGGGGGTGGTTGGGGGTGGGGTGGGGTGGGGTGGGGGTATAAGGGTTGGGTGAGGGTTGGGTGGGGTGAGGTGGGGGTATAAGGACTGTATGAAGGTGGGTGGTGGTGGAAGGAGGCGGGCAGGGTGTGGGAGGTAGGAGGGGGTAGTAGATGTGTCCGACCCAACTGAACCACCGCGGCTCGTAGGCGCCTATGGGTATGGCCGCCAGGTCGAACGGCCCGCACCGCTGCCTCACCTCCTTGAACACGGGGCAGTAGCCGGTGTCACCTGCAGCGGCGGCAGCCATGCAGGATGGAAGCAGCAGGTGCTGCGGCAGGATTAGGAGCAAGGCAGCAGGGCAGGCGGGCAGCAGGGGCGCAGGGCAGTAGGAGCAGGAGCAGGCGCCATGGAGCTGGGCAGCAGGGCAGCATGGCAGCAGCACAAGCAGCAGACGCTGCCATTGCGGCAGATCGGAGGGTGCACAGAAACAAATACAATTCATACAGGTACACAAGCAATAATGCAGGGCATCACAGGGCATATTGAAGGGGAAGGGTGGCATACGATGGGATTGGCCTCATCATCCAGCTCCACTGATGCTGGAGCTCATCATCCAGCTCCATCATCTGGCTCCACTGGCTCCACCTAGGCCCTGGAGGGCTTGCTGCATGGTCCAGGTCCAGGACACCAGGCCTTGCTGGACGAGTGGGTGGAGGCATGGAGGTGGGTGGAGGGGCCTTGCTTCGCGGGCAGCCCTGCCCCGCCCACCCCAGCTGACCGTTCTGGTGCTGTTGCAAGAGAGTGCTGTGCCCTTGTGCCTGAGGGCCACGCGCCAAACTATGCCGTTGGTATCAGTGATAAGATGTGTGAGAGTGCGGGGGGATGAGGGTGTGACCTGGGCCAAGCCAGGCAAGGCGCTTTGGCGCATCAGAGCGTCACGCTGCCCCTGGCCCTTCACTCCCCAGCCCCAGCTCTGCTGGTGAGTGAGTGAGTGTGAAGGTACAGTGGCGTGAGCCTGAGGGGCGGCTAGCCCCTGGCCTTTTACTCCCTAGCTCTGCTGGTGGGTGGGTGACAAGGGACTGCTGGTGGGTGGGTGGGTGGGTGCTGGTGGGTGGGTGCTGGTGGGTGGGTGGGTGGCAAGGGATAGTCTGTGGAGCCACTAGCCAGCTCTGCTGGTGGGTGGGTGCAGAGGCCTGTCAGTGGCCTCAGTCAGCAGCCTCAGTCAGTAGCCTCAGTCAGCGGCCTCAGGCTCCTGAGGGGCGGCAGCATGAGGGCCGAGGGCATGAGGGTCCCGCACCTCACCTGCAAACCAGAAGCTGAGTCGCGGCTGCTGACTGGCCACTGCCCAGCTGCCCCACAGGGTGCGGCAGCGGTCCAGGACCCCTCGAGCTGACCAGTGCATGGCGGGAGTGAGGGTAACCTGCAGCTGCTGGGGGAGGGCAGGGCCGGGCCCCGCAGCCACACAGTGAACACTGCTGTGCTGCTCACAGGGCAATGACAGAGAGGGGATGGCACATCACTGCACCCTGACCCTGTCCCTGACCCTGTCCCTGACCTTCCCCTCTCCCCTCCCCTCTCCTCCCTTCCCTTCCCTCACTCACCTGCCCTGCCTTGCCTTGGTGCTGGACCTGCTGCCACCAGTCCAGCTCCACCACCTTGCCACGCACGCCCCGCCCAGCAAACCAGGCAGCCAACCCCAGCGGCACATACCTGACCACAACAGGCCAGGCCACAGCAGGCAGGCACACGCAGGCAGACATGAGGATGAAGAGCACGACAAGCGATTGAACAAACGAAATAATTTTTGTCGGTCTACATCTTGCAAGCAAGCGTCAACAAGGGAGGACCGCCTGAGGGGGCCAGGGGCTGCTTGCGCTGCACAGCTTGCGACCTCACACTGAACAGGGTAACTGGCTGTGCCGTGAGCTGTGAATACAAGCCGTAAGACTGAGCCATGAGACTAGCAGTCTAAATGAGCTGTATTGCCAAAGTGAGTTGTGAAAATGGGCTGTTGAAGTGAGCCTATGAAAGGGGGGTGAGAACGAGTCATGAAACCAAAGCTTGCAACCTCACACTGAATTTGCAGAAAAGGGTGATGTATGGATATGACACAGTATTTACATTGTTGTTGCTGTTTTAGGTTGTGAGCCCACAACACCTTTGGCTCCCTATTTCAGGGTGTTTGAAGCCTGAGTGTTTAAAGCCCCCTCCTCTAACCCTCCTGCTCACCAGGTGAGGCCTGCACCAAACTTTGCATTCAGCGCATCCACTGTGTCTGCGTCCAGATGGTCATAGTGGTTGTGGCTGCACAACAGCAGCAGCAGCAGCAACAGCAGGAGCAGGAGTAGGAGTAGGCCAGCCGGGATGGTGCATGGATGGGGTAATGCGTCTTGGAGCAGGTCCTGAATTGCGGGGCTTGCAGACATACAGTTGTGTCACCTCACCTCACCTCACCTCACCTCACCTCACCTCACCTCACCTCACCTCACCTCACCCTCACCCTCACCCTCACCCTCACCCTCACCCTCACCCTCACCCTCAGCGGCTGGGAGCGGTAGTGGCAAGCATCTGAAAACACCATTCCTACCAAGAGATCTCATTCAGCATTCAGCATCATGGAATACAAGCAGTCATAACAATGGTTCAGCAGGGGCTGCTGAGGCAGGGTCAGCAGCAGCAGCAGTCCCACCTGATGAGCACGAAGTCCAGGGCGGTGAACTGAGGGTCCTTGACCTGCTCAGGCACACCACCATCAGCAGCGCTCACCATCAGCAGCGCTCTTCATGAGGCCAGGCTGTCCGCAGAGCTTGGTGGCTGCTGGTTGGGGCACCAGGACATTGACTGTGGTGTAGACCTGAGGAGTGGCTTGCCTGTGCCACCCATGCACGCTGTGCTGTGCTGTGCTGTGCTGTGCTGTGCTGTGCTGTGCTGTGCTGTGCTGTGCTGTGCTGTGCTGTGCTGTGCTGTGCTGTGCTGTGCTGTGCTGTGCTGTGCTGTGCTGTGCTGTGCTGTGCTGTGCTGTGCTGTGCTGTGCTGTGCTGTGCTGTGCTGTGCTGTGCTGCAAGTCTTCACCTGACCTGGAAGGCAGCTGGCACCACCCGCTGCGGACCCGCCCACTGCACGGGGGCGCAGCGGGCTGACATCACCGGGTCAGTCAGGAAGGTGAAGCCGGCCATTTGCACCAACACACTTGCATGGCCCACCTGTGAGGGGCAGGGCAGGACACGGCAGTGGGGTAGGGCAAAACATGGGGGTGGGGTGGGGTGGGGTGGGGTGGGGTGGGGTGGGGTGGGGTGGGGTGGGGTGGGGTGGGGTGGGGTGGGGTGGGGTGGGGTGGGGTGGGGTGGGGTGGGGTGGGGTGGGGTGGGGTGGGGTGGGGTGGGGTGGGGTGGGGTGGGGTGGGGTGGGGTGGGGTGGGGTGGGGTGGGGTGGGGTGGGGTGGGGTGGGGTGGGGTGGGGTGGGGTGGGGTGGGGTGGGGTGGGGTGGGGTGGGGTGGGGTGGGGTGGGGTGGGGTGGGGTGGGGTGGGGTGGGGTGGGGTGGGGTGGGGTGGGGTGGGGTGGGGTGGGGTGGGGTGGGGTGGGGTGGGGTGGGGTGGGGTGGGGTGGGGTGGGGTGGGGTGGGGTGGGGTGGGGTGGGGTGGGGTGGGGTGGGGTGGGGTGGGGTGGGGTGGGGTGGGGTGGGGTGGGGTGGGGTGGGGTGGGGTGGGGTGGGGTGGGGTGGGGTGGGGTGGGGTGGGGTGGGGTGGGGTGGGGTGGGGTGGGGTGGGGTGGGGTGGGGTGGGGTGGGGTGGGGTGGGGTGGGGTGGGGTGGGGTGGGGTGGGGTGGGGTGGGGTGGGGTGGGGTGGGGTGGGGTGGGGTGGGGTGGGGTGGGGTGGGGTGGGGTGGGGTGGGGTGGGGTGGGGTGGGGTGGCAGACTGCCTGTAACTCTGACCCAGGTGGCTTGGATCGCGTCGTCAGGGGGCTGGTGGACGGCTTGCCAGTCCACTGGGCATGCTGGGAAAGCAGCTGCCCAATCAGCAGCTGAAGGGTGCCGCTGACCTGATGCACACACCAGGCACAGAGTGCAGGAAGCTGGCTTGAAGTCTAGGCAGTAACAGCAGCCCCTGTGGCAGCCTGACAGCCGGCGCACCACTCAGCCAGCCCATGAACGGCAGCTTCTTCTTCCTCCTCTCCTTCTGCCATTGCCACACATGGGAGAAGCCTGCGTGTGCAGGTGCCATGCAGGTGGCCTGAGCATGGCGCATCAGCTGTTGTGCATGGCGCATCAGCTGTCGCGCGACTTGCGTGAGAGTGGCCAGGCTTGCGACCCCGCCTGCGGTGCGCACCTCGATCCTCCCATTGCTCCCAAGGATTTTTAAACCTGGGTCCTAGCAGACCTGGAGATTTGACGTGATGGGATTGCTCCGATGTTGAAGTTGACGAGGTCATGTCGCGAAAAGCTGTAGCCAGAGCATGAGCTGGGTTGCGACTGCGAGACCGCAGGAGAAGTACTCCCCGCATACTCCGTCGTTTTTACATATTTACATGTAATACAAGCTACATGGTTATCAAGAGGCTGCCTGACATATGCTCTTGGCCTACAAGGAAGCTGCATAGCTACAACTTTTCATCGACAATGCGAACACCATATACCCTGCAAAGTACAAGCCGACATGTCCAAGCTGTGAGGCTGCCAGGCCATACGATGCTTAGAGGCCGTTGCCTATAGCAGACATCCGCCGGTCATTGCCCGCGGCGAACATCCGGCGACCATTGCCGGCTGTCGGTGCCAGCGTCAAAGATCCGTAGCTTGTTGGGTGCCAGAGTCAGTGATTGCAGCTGAGTCGCGGCTGTCGACGCACCCTTCACTGCTGACTAGCTCTGGCATTCCCGCAATTCATCGTAACCCAAGTCATTCGCTCACCCGAGCTCGTCAACCTCCAGCCGCGTCTAAACAGAGCTTAGTCAATGCATAGTTGCCCCAATCAAGTTAAGACACTACATATACCGAGGCCCTAGTCATCCTGCGCCAACCAGTAAGCTGTCTACATAACGTCAAGCTAACCACACTAACGGACTCCTACCTTGACCCTCACACTAATACACATGCGACCGCGCAAGCAAATGAAAAATGCTGCCGTTCATGTCCCTGGGTACTGACCAACCCCTATCATGCCTGCCACCCTGTGTGCCCCCAGCTACCCATGCCCGGCCCCACCCCTACTTTCGGGCCTGTGCTGCCATCTGCTCCCAACACATACTGTTGACGGTGCTGGCCAGCTGCTGGCAGGTGGCTGCCGAGGCGCCCAGCTGCTGCCTCACCAGCGCCGCCTCAGGCCCATACCAGGGCGCCTGCCGCTCCTCCTCATCCCTGCCCTGCTGCATGACCCAGGCCGCCACAGCCTTGGGGTGACCCCCCCCGGCGGACCTGACCCTCCTGGCAGCCAGGTCCGAGCCTGGTGCGAACCCCGCCCCAGCGGCCCCCTGCCCCGCCCCAACATACTCCACCCCACCCCGTGGGCCTGGACCCCCCGGCTGCTGCTCACCCAGCGGCTGCCCCAGGGGTCTCAGCCCACTGACCATGCCGCGACTCTCAGCCTCCAGAGCTGCCCCACCACCAGCGCCCAGCCCCTCAGCAATGGCCCCCGGCTGGCCATAGGTGCGGGAGGCCCAGGCGGGGGCGGCGCTGTGGGGTCGCTGGCGTGCCTGTAGCCTGGCACCCCCCCCAGGCTCTGGGGCACCCCGCCCCCCCATGCCCCTGGCTGCTGCTGCTGCGCCCCCCCTGCCCTGCCCTGCTCCCCCCCAGGCAGTATTGGCAGGGGTGCTCGGCGGACCCCCCCTGTGGCCAGCAGACCAGCCTGAGCCTTCAGACGCGCGTGCTTGGCCAGGAAGCGCTGCAGCGTGAGCTGCTGCAGGGCCGGGGCAGCAGCGGCCAGGGCCAGTGCGGTGGGCTGCTGACCAGGAGCCTCCTCGCCGACCCAGCCCCCCAATGGAGCCGGCTGGCCCCCCTCCACCCTGGCCTGCCCCCAGGTGCTGTCATACACCTGCACTAGCAGGGCGGGCCCACTGGTCTGCAGCCTGAACCTGTTGCGCATGCCCAGAGCGGCCATGCAGCGGTTGGCTTCGCGGATCTTCTTCGACGCCTCGGCCACGTACACGCTGACGCTGACCCCGCCCACGTCCACGGCCGCGGTGGTGACCTGGCCGGGGGTGTGGGGGGCTGGGCCCCCAGGTGGTGAGGGGGAGCGGGGCCGGGCGTTGGGCCGGGCTAGCAGCCAGTCCGGGGAGGTCAGGGCGTGGGGAGGGGGCTTGGGGCGGACCTGGGCGGAAGCTGGGCGGCGCCGTCCACCCCAGGTAGCGGGGGGGGCAGCAGCAGGGGGCAGCGCAGGCCAGTCGGTGGTACCGCTGGGGTGGTAGGGGCTGCTGCTGAACTCGGCACCTGGGGGCAGTAGGGGGCGGCCAGGGCACAGGTCTAGGGCCGGAGAGTGCTGGCAGGCACATGCAATGACTAGCTAGCAAGCAACCGACAGGCAAACAGGCAGGCAGGCACGTGTGTGGATGGCAAGTACATGGCTAAGCAGGCAGGCGGGCGGGCAGGCAGGCACGGTGGGCAGGTGGGCGGGCACGCAGGCAGGGTACTCAGGCAGGCAGGTGTGTGGTGAGACAGTTGGGAAGCAGGCCAGAGCATGGCTCAGCGGGCAGTTCCAACCCACTGCACTCCTCCACACACCAAGTGGGCCGCCACCACCCCTGAACCCGCCACAAACCATCACGCACCATACTGGGCAGATGCAGGCCAGCCAGCCGCTCCTGCAGCGGCCTGCGCTGACAAGGGACGCTGGCTCCGAGTCAGGGGGGCAGTGCTGGGCCTGGCTTGCCTCAGCCCCTGCCTGCCGCCAGCCTGGCCTGCCCCATACCCCTCAGGCTGCCAGGCCTCTCTGGCTGCCCAGTCGCTCCAGCTGGAAGGCGGTGGGGCAGCAGCAGGGGCCCAAAGCCCTGCCCTCGCCTCCTCCTCCTCTGCCACCCCCTGCAGCCGCCCCCCCCAGGCCATGCCAGGACTCCCCCCAGCGCCACCGCCCAGGGCCCCCCCCAGGCCCACCTCCCTGCTGCCGAGCGGCTGCCAAGCAGGCACAGGGGGAGGAGGGCCTGCCAGCCCCAACAGCTCCTCCACATCGCCTTCACTGCCGGCTCGGGTGGCGCCGGGTCGGCCCTGCTGGCGGGCCAGCCTTGCTGACAGCAGCGCCAGGCCCAGTGCGTCCAGCTCGCCTCCTTCCTCACCCTCGCTACCCTCCAGGGGGGGCCGGGGGCGGGAGGCGGAGGCTGGACGAGCGGACAAGGGGCGGGGGGTGGCGGCTGACCTGGGCACCCAGACCCACCATCAGCCCATGCTCGGCAGCAGTCAGGCCCTTGGCCAGTGCACCCACCCTGAGTGAGGCACGGTGGGGAAGCTGGGCATAGGGGAAGGTGGCGGTGGTGGCGGCCAGGACAGCTGTGGTGGCTGGGCTGGGCTGCAGGCTGGGGTGCCCAGGGCGTGCCAGGCTGTTGGCGTAAGGGTTGTTGAGGCGGGCTGAGGGGGCGGACCCTGGGCGTCGGCTGGCCAGTGGGGGGTGCCCCAGGACCTTTGTGGTTGCCCCAGGATTCGAACCCAGGGCTGGGGCCAGGGGCTGCAGCAGGGGCTGCTCAGGGCTGCCACTGCTGCGGCGTGATGCCATGCCCAGTGGCGGTGGTAGGGGCGGCAGGGAGTGGGCAGAAGGTGGGGAAGCGTGTTGGGCTGAGTCTTTCGCGTGGGAGGGGGAGGGTGCGCGCAGGCCCACAGCCGCAGCCATGCCCCCGCCCCCACTGTGGCGACTGAGGCGGCGAGGAGGGAGGGGAGAGGTGGTGGCGAAGGTGGTGCTGGTGAGTGAGTGGCTGGGTTGGGCCCTGGCTTCACTATCAGGGAGGCGGCTCGTGTCGCGCGCCAGCAGCTGGAGAGCGAACTGGTGCGGGTGGGGCAGGTCGCCGTAGTCGGTGGGGGTGGTGGAGGCCACGGTGCTGCTGCTGGCCTGGGCTGCGGGGCTGCCGTCTAGACTCCCTGCCCCACCCTCAGGACTGGCCTGCTCGCTGTCACTGTCAGCTGCTGCTGGCAACACCGCCTCCCCTGGACCCTGTCCCGGGGCCAGCCCACCCTCTTGCACCGCGCCTAGGCTGCTGCCCAGCTGCGCCCCACTACTCTCTTGCGGGGGCGCAGCAGAGCTGTCCATGGGTGGCTGCTGGTCGCTGGGCTGGGCTGGGCAGGAGGGCTGTGGGGCAGCAGTGGGCTGGCAGGTGGTGAGTGCCGGAGGAGAGGGGGCCGGGTCAGAGTGCTGGGGCTGAACAGCGCCGCCCTCATCAACGACTTGAGTACCTGGCTCTGGGCCCACAGCTGCCCCGGCTGCTGACTCGGCGTCAGGTGCTGGGGCTGAGCCTTCAGCTGGACTGTCGTGGAGGGGAAGCATCACAGGCTCTGTGGGGGAGGCTGCTGGCAGGTCAGGTGGGGTGGGGCTGTCCTCCTCATCATCCTCCTCCTCCTCCTCTCCTGCACTCTGCTGCTTGTCCCTTTGCTCTTGGTCCTCACCACCCTGCCCTTGCTCCTCCGGCTCCTCCACATGCTCCTCTGTCCACACCTTTTGCTCATTGATGTCAGGGGCTGGTGCAGTCACTGGGGCTGTGTCACCATCAGAATCATCCTCTTTGGCAGCAGCCTCGTCCTCTGTGGCGGAAGGAACCTTCTCTGCAACAGGCTGGGAGGGCTCCTGCCAGGGCTGGGCTGCTGCCACCTCGCTGGGCAGGCTGGCTACATCAGGCTGCTCTGGCAGACCCTGCAGCAGCAGCAGCAGCAGCAGCAGCAGCAGCAGCAGCAGCAGAGAGTGTGAGTCAGGGTCAAGGTGGGGTGGAGGGGTGGTTTTGAAACACATGTGGCAATGTGCTTGGCCATGCAAGCCTGACGGTTGCCATAGAATATTGTGGCATTTCATCGTGCAGGTTCAGTACACAGCACCCTCTGCAACACACTGCGAGTAGTTCAACACACACCAGGCAAACACCGCAGCCTGGCCATGAAAGCATCATCACCACCATCGCCACCTCAACACTGGCTATGAGACCAAGAGCATAGGTCCGGCATGCTTGCCTACCTCCCCCGTTCGCTCGTCCGCCTCCACCCTTTGCTCTGCCACCTTGTCTTCCTGTTGCTCGTCCAGCTCCAGCTCGTCTGGCTGAGCCTCCGCCTGGACCGCTGCAGTCGGCAGGCCCGAGTCATCCCCCACCAGTGTGACGGCTGAGTTCTCAGTGGTCAGCACTGAGGCTCCCAGCAGCTCTGTCTCCACCACCGGCTGTGCTGCTGGCTCTGTGCGGGCCAGGCCTGGCTGCACCACCACGCTGCTGTCCCCCTCATCGGCTTCAGCCTGCTCAAATGGCAGCAAGGGGCGTGGCACGCACAGCTCTTCACCAGACACTGCCTCGCCAGACTCTGCTCCAGGCGCCACTGGGCCCCAGGCTGACACGTCACTCTCAGGGCTGGGGGCGGTGAAGGGAGCCGGGTCAGGGGAGGAGGGCGCTGTGCCGGGCTGGGCCTGCTCTGACGCGCTGCCCAGGCCGTCTTCACTCCCTGCCTCCCAGCCCTCTGCGGCTGCTGGCTCGACCTCTGCCCCTGCTCCTTGGCCTGAATCCTCCTGCTCTGCCTGCAACTCCTCTGCTCCCTCTTCCTCCTCATCTTCCTTTTCTGCCACTGTCAAGCCATGACCCTCCTCCTCTTCCCTCCTCCTCCTCCCCATCCTCCTCCTTGCTCTCTCTTGCCCTTAGACCCCCTTCTACCAGAGCCTTCTCTGCCTGACCAGCACTGCTGCAAGGTGAGGCACGATCGAGCTCGGAGGCCTCAGAGGCCGCAGCAGTGGAGGGGCGGTCGGAGTGCTCAGCAGCCGGCACTGCTGCAGCGCTGCCCTGCTCCAGACCCACAGCTCCCCCAGCAGGCACCCAAGCACCGCTGCTGCCGTCCAGGGGGCCGCTGCTGTCCACCTCAGGCTGGGCCTCAGCCTCCAGGCTGCTGTCTGGCAGGGGACCTGGTAGGCTGTCTCGAAGGGAGGGGTGGCCAGTTAGTGCGCTGCTGGATGTGGCTGAGGGGGAGGGGGCCTGCTGGAGGTCCAAGGCAGCGTGGCTGCTGGCCTGGCTGGCTGCTTCATCACACTCATCAGGGTCAGGCCGGTCATACACGGCAGCATGCAGACTGGCTGTGGGAGAGGCACCCTCCTCCTCCTCCTCCTCCTCATTTGTGCCCTCCACACAGGGAAGAGACCCAGACCCGGTCAAGTCATGCGACAGCTGGGTGACGCCCACAGGCCCAGCTTCCTCACGTTGCACCTGATTCCTCTCCTCCTCCTCCTCCTCCTCCTCCTCCCCCTCCTCCTGCTCGGCATTGCTTTCTTCCCCACCAGCCTCCTCCTGCTCGGCATTGCTTTCTTCCCCACCAGCCTCCGACGGACTAGGTTGCATGCTGCTGTCAGACGCGGCGCTCGCCTCCCTCTGCAGATGGGGTGTGACTGGCAAGGGGCCCAGCTGGGGGGAGGAAGCGCATGAGGCATCTCTGCTGTCTTCGCTGCCACCCACTGTGCCGTCCGCTGCTAGGGAGCTGGTGGCGGTGGAGTGGGCCTGGTCGTTGTAGGACGCATCCTCCTGGATGTTTTGCAGGCTCAGGCCTTTGCCCACAGGGGTGGCTGCATGCAGGGACATGGGGGTGACTGCTTAGAGGCACACACGCCTGAGGCACAGCTGATGTGAGGAGTGTGCCTCTGTGCTGTGTATGATTTCTGAAGACATAGATTGTTCACAAGCACAGAGTCCCAGGCCCACTTCCATTTCAAAGTTGCATTGGAGGTGAATAGCAGTGTGTGATCAGGGCAAAGTACTTGCCTGAACCATGGGAGTGGCGCTGCCTGTGACTGGCATCCGCTGAGGTGGGCCTTGGTGGCACGAGGTATGCAAGCTGCTCATGGTGGGTTATTGTGTGCAAGTATGGCCGGGTAGGCGGCTCGTACTCCTCCCGAGGTAGAGCAGCGGCGGCAGCAGCAGCTGAAGCCAGGCATGCCACACTAGCAACAGTGAGTGTATGTGTAAACACGAGACACGAGGTAGCGCATGCTGTGCTTGCATTTGCAGAGCGCTTGCAACTCATGTTGCATTTGCAGAGCGCTTGCAACTCATGTTGCATTTGCAGAGCGCTTGCAACTCATGGAGGCACCTGGAGTGGATAATTCCAGCGCCTCGACCTTCTTTTGTCTCTGCGTCTCCGGCCTTGGGGACATCAACGGGGGAGCAGACCAGGGCGCTGCTGCCCGGACTTGCTCTCGTCGAGCTGCCTGCTGCGCCAGGAACTCAGCGTGGTGCTTGGCTATTTTGTCTTGCAGGTCGTCTTCTTGATCGTCGTCTCCGTCGTCCTGTTGAAAGGGAGCATCGACATCCTCTTCAAGGCCATATCGCTCGCATACATAGACACATGCAGGGGCCGCGTTGTCGCCATTTCCCGTTGATTGCTCTTGGGTATCGTGTTACCTCATTGATGAAGCCTGAGACATCGTCCAGTTCCCCGGACTCATCTTCGACGGACATTTCCCGTGCACCTGGCAGCGGCTCTCTTGTATCGTCCTAAGCCTTCCTTGCCTCGTATCTGCTACAAACATCTACCCATTTCATTGCTGGCAGGTTCGACACGCGGCAGAAATTATACTTTGCAACTTTGCATGTCCGATCAATAATAGCGACGGGGAGGGGTTGCACAGGGAAATATAGAATGCATCAAGACGGCAAGCATTC
Organism: Haematococcus lacustris; assembly: GCA_030144725.1. Taxonomy (NCBI): domain Eukaryota; kingdom Viridiplantae; phylum Chlorophyta; class Chlorophyceae; order Chlamydomonadales; family Haematococcaceae; genus Haematococcus; species Haematococcus lacustris. The sequence continues at coordinate 16,528,042 of JASKMD010000006.1, forward strand.
TTGACCATTAGCAAAGCGTCATGATAGTGGGACACATGGTATTCAACATAGAGCATGCCAATCGCTTTTTCACACCTGCCTGACGGCTGACGGGGTTAGCCTCACAATCATGAACTCCTCACAATATACACAGCAGCCATATCAGACTGCCTGGCGTTGTCGGAGAAGAACAAAAACAGCGAAGGGTGTTTGTCACAATAGCACATGCCACGTTTTGCTAGTATGTCCTGATGGCAACACAAAACGTATCTTACCGCCGTCAACAAGTGAGATGGCCTCGACCCCATCAGTGTTGCGGACCATGCAGTGCATTTGGTGTGAGCACACCACATCACGCAACAACAAGCATTGCAACGACAAGGCAAAGAGTTCATGCAGTCCTTTGGGGCGCAGCCTACACCCCACTGCTGCTGCAGCCTACACTAGTCCAGCCATGGAGCTGGACAAGCAGCGATAAAAAACAATGCAGCAGTCAGGTGCACCGGTGGATGCTTCATGCAGATTGCCTTACACCTGACAGCAGCTGTCCCCAGCCCAGCCACCCAGTCTTGGCTGGGCCAGGGCCGAGAGGCAACAGCAAGCAGGGAATCAGCCTGCTGGGTAGGGTGGCTGGCCTCCAAGCTTATGTGTGAGCATGATGTGGTGGTGTGCAAGAGAGAGTGCGGTGGAAGCGGGGGTCACCCCTGACACCGCCTTCATAATGCTATGCACGCCTGCCAGTCCCTAACCCATCATGACCCTGCCTTGCTTCCTCGAGCCTTACTTTCTCGAGCTTTCTTGACCTGCCTCATCAGGCTTGCCTCTTATTCTGTTCCCCCCTTACCTCTCACCCACCTCGCCTTAGCCCGGCCGCTGGCCCACACCCCCGCCAGGCCCCAGCTGCAGGCCCACAGAGCCCCCTGCTCCTGGCACTACTCCTGTTGCCGGTACTGCCAACTGGCCTGTGAAGCCAGCCGCCCCAGCCACCCCTCCCGCTCCCCCTCCTGGGTGGCTGGGCTGCTGCAGGCGAGCAGGTGCGGGAAGGGGTAGCAGCCCTTGTCCGCTGGCAGGCCTGTTGGTAGGCACGCCTGAGGGTAGACCTGCCTGGTCTGCCGCAGTGTCCGCGGGTCTTATCAGGTCCCCGCCTGCACTCAGCCGCCCACGGCCTATGCCCCCGCCGCTGCTGCTGCCGCTGTGCCAGCGTACCAAGGGAGCGCTGCCTTCCTGGCCAGGACCAGGACCAGTGCCAGGTGTAGGCCCAGGCCCTGACCCGGGTCCGGCTTGGCTGTGTGCCTCTGGGCCGTGACTGTACCCTGGGCCTGAGCCAAGAGGCACAGCTGTCTGCAGGTGCTGACCCAGACTGCCAGGCTGAGACTCACTAACAGCAGCTTCTGGCTGGCCTGCCTGCAGACCTGCTGTGTAGCGTACTTCCGTAGCTTCAGTGTCAGCCCCACTGCTGGCGTCCGTTGGCCGGGGAGGGCCAGCGGTCACATTTGTGGCAGGAGGGTTGGGAGGGCCGTCAGGCTTGGGCCCTGACCCTGTATGGGCCATGATGAGGTCTGGTCGGGGCCTGTTGCGCTGCTGCTTGATGTGCTTGAAGCGGCGTGCCACCTCCGCAGCTGCCACGCCATCCGTGACCAAGGTGGAGTGCTGGTAGGCACACTGCGGGGGACAGCAACACGGGGCACAGGCAGGCAGGCAGGCAGTGTCACTGGGAGAACACGGGGCTGCAAGTGAAGGGCACATTGATAGGTTGCAGGGAGCTTGGGGACTGGCATGACACGCTGGAGGGTAGGGGTCAGACAACAGCCAAAGCTTCAGGTGGGCAGCCGTAGGGGGTGCAATGGAAAGAGCGAGGGTGAGAGCACACACCGGGAGGCTGGCAGCAACAGGTCAGCTTCGGTGAGCGTGTTTGTTACCGGTCCAGCTTGCTTGGAGCAGCAGGACTCACCACGAGCCAGGCGCCTCCCGCGCCTATGGTTCGCAGCACATTCAGCACGCGCCACACGTTCAGCCGCCTGACGAACGCCGACGACAAGGTGAGGCTGTAGAACCGCGGGTTGCGTTCGGCCTCGTAGGTGAGCTCGTCGTCCAACGGCGTGCACAGCACTGAGGTGATGAAGGCGAGGATGTACAGCAGCAGCTGCAGCCAGTCCGCGACGCGAAGGCCGGCTTTGAGGGGCGCGAAGGAACGGATTTGGTCACGTGCCAGCCTGCAAGTACGCACAAACGGGTGTGGGCGGGAACGGGAGTCGGCTGGAAGACGGCAGACTCAGCGGGAATAGCCGGCCTCCCGACGTGTGTGTCTTACCTTGCTGCGCTGGCCACCACGGCCATCGCTATGAGTGAGAAGTAGATACGGTTAATAGCCAGTGCCAGGACGGCGTAGTACCTGCAGTTCGGTGAGAGAAGAGTAACCCTGGTCCAGAGATGCAACAGCCAGCAGGGCAGCCTACAAGGACGTGGTATGGGATGCATTACTCACTGGTGCACAGGCTGGCAGGATCTGCCTGACATGTGGAAGTTGGGCAACACAGTGAGCCGAGCACAATTCATCTTGGTGGCAGGAGGGTCTGGGAGGTGGTGGCTGTGTGAGTTTGGAGCGGGGGTAGGGTGAGCCCGACCGATGCCCTGCCTATTTACCTGAGCCAATTCTGCAGGTTGTTGTTGGCATACAGGATGAAGGTCATGTAGAAATTAAGCAGCGCCAAGCCACCCAGCAAGCCCTGAAGGAGCAGCACACACCAGTATAGGTCATCCCAGGTCAGGCCATCCCAGGTCAGGCCATCCCAGGCCAAGTCATCCTGGGTCAGGTTATCCCAGGTCAGGGCATCCAGGTCAAGTCATCCTGGGTCAGGACAATCCATGCTAGAACAGGTCAGGCGCTGCGAGCTATTCAAAGGCTGTGGCTGACAGTGGCCTGGTCACGAGCCCACCGCCTCTCCCTTCTGCCTGTCTGCTGCAGGCTGACAATCGCCATGCCCCCTTGTGTAGTTAGTTGGGTTGAGGGGTTCAGTTAGGGTTGTGGGCATGGTGCAATCTCTGGTGTTGGGTTGCCTGAACCAGCATATGGCACACCATCTGCGGACATCTGCACCTGCACTGCGATGCCCAGGAAGCTGAACACGCCTGAGATGTTGGCCAAGAAGGAGCGCAGGCTGCCACGGAAGGTACCTGCAGTGGTGGCAGCAGTACAGGGGAGGCAGCAGGCTGGCCCCCGCGGTGAGGCTGCACTGAGTCAGAGCCCTCCACCCCACCAACACCTAGCCTGCTTGAGCCTGAGCAAACCTTCATGTATGCAGACCGGCCACTGGCTGAGAAGGGTGGTCAATTGATCACACATGTTTTGGGTTGTGCGCCCTGTGGGATTAGGTTGCGCCTGGCCTAGCAGCCATTGGCCCTCTCCCTGTACTGGAGGACACTCTCCCTGCTACCTGCACCCCACCTGCCACCTGCACCTCACTCGCCCTGCTCCCTGCACCCCACCTTCCACCTGCACACCACCTGCACCCTACCTGCCACCTGCACCCCACCTTCCCCGCTCCCTGCCACCTGCACCAGCACCCCACCAGTGCTACATTCATACAGTCATCATCTGCTCATCGTTGTCATCTCCATGAGTCCCTCCTCATCACTGCAGCCGCCGGCACCTGACTCCACCCACCGCCTACCATCCTCCACCGGCACCAAGGGCCCAGTACCGACCAGTCTTCACCCGACCCACTTACTCCAAGTCACCTGGCGGCAGGCTCACCTGCATCGGGGTCCCACCCCTCATCTCCTTCCTGCAGCTCAGTCTCAGCCTCAGGACGTTCTGCCTTGCGCCTGAACCGGCTCAGCAGGCGGCGCACCAGACCTACGCAGGGCACAGGCACAGCGCAGCATGGTTGTACAACATCTTCACTGCCAGCCTGACGATGGTGTGGCTGTGTAGCCTGGTATGGTTGCTAGGCCTTGCCCATCAGCCACAGCGCAGTGGTTGTTGGGCGCCATCGCACCGCCATCGCACCACAGCTGGGCAAACAGCAGCGTGCGATAGCAGCCAAGCTGTTGCATCAGGGCATGGCAGGCCAGGGTGGGATGCAGTGTCCAGCGAGAGGTGTGGATACAGCAGCGGTGGCAAGGCGCTGTGTATTTGGAAGCTGAAGAGGGCGGAGGGTACCAGGCTTCCGGCGCAAAGTGGCCAGCCGTCTAAGAGTTCTGCCCTGCTCTGTGCATCTGGGTGCGGCCTGGAAGGTGGTGATGAGGTCTGAAAGCTCGCGCATGATGCGGCTAAAGGGTGTAGGCTGATGTAGGCTGACAAGAACATCTGGGAAAGCAGCCATATCATACCAGTGGCCTAACTGGCACAGCAAACCAGATTGGCATGCCACTGGAGGCATTCTAGCTTTTGCTTGAGCACACACATAGTATGTCTGAGCAATGGCACGGCATACAGCAAAGGGGGCATTGGGAGCAGGGGGTGAGATACAGGTCTGCTTGTGTCACCCCATGCGCAGCAGTCTGTCAGGAGTGTCTGCCGGGGTGCCTCTTCACACCGCACCTGGCTTGTTGAGCTGATAGAACTGGCCAGTCACCACGTCCTCAATGTACTCTCTCACAGCGCGCCCGCCCTCCCCCTGCACGCCCTCTGCACCAGCAGCACCAACAATGCTCCAACACAGTGATGTGTGCACTAATCACTGTCCAAGCTGTTGCTGACATAAGAGCAAGTGTGTCAAACCAAATTAGCCACGGGAGTGGGTGCTGGGCAAAGAAAAATGGCCCGGTCTTTCAGACCTTCTAGATGGTCTCAGCCTAGGTTTGTAGCACACACAAGAGGAGCCCTGTGCCATGTGTCATACGGTTGGTTAAGCAGCTTGAGGGCATGACATGGCACATGTATGAGTTGACAGTGAGAGTGAGGTATGTGCGCAATGAGAATGAGGTGTGTACAATCTCATGACCATGGCTGGGGCTGCCATCAGGTACCCACTGGCTGCTGCCATGGCCTATGCTGAGCCTTGTTGAGCTCACCAGGAGGGCAGAGCATGCCTGTGTCTTGGTCATAGAAGTAGCGCAGCGCAGCCTGCTGGCAGCAGGACGTGGAGGCAGGGCACTGGGCTGAGGCGCAGCAGCAGGGCATGAGCGTACTTCGCTGCCTGACTTGCTCAACCTGTGGCAGCATAACCCACTGCAGCCCACCCCAGCCTACTCTAGCCCTGCCCAACTTACCCTGTCCAATCCAGAAGCCAGCCCAGCCCATTTCAGGGACTCTAGCCCAGCCCATGTCAGTTCAGGGACAGCTGGCAACCTCCTGGCACGCTCTACCTGACAAGAGCTCCTGAGCCTGATCAGCAGGCGTGAGGCAGCTGTGACCAGCCTAAGGAGGAATGAGACTCAATATCATGGTAACATGGCATGCGCGTGGCAGCCTTGATGCACCCCACGTAGTGCCAGACTCAGCCCGCATGGAACTCACTGTTGCCTGCCCGGTGGCCTCCTCAGGGTAAGACCCCGTCCACGCCATGGGGTGTAGGGGGCGGGAGTCCAAGGTCTGGCCTCCCATGTCCCCACTCAGTGGTGCCCCTTGCTGAGCTTGCTCCTGTACATGACCATGGCAGCAGGGAGTGGGTTGGGTCATGGCTGGCCAGCAGTATCACCTTGGCGCATGCGCCCACTTTATGCCCTAGACAAGCACTGGCCAGGCAGAGAGGGTGGCCAAGCAGCCTGACGGCTAACGGCTTCAGTGTTGTAAGCCATCATGAGCTACTATGAGAGAGTGGCAGCCTCACCACATCTCCACCCAGCTCCCTGGCCAAGCCGTAGTGTCTGTTGTCTGTGGTGACGGCGGTGGTGGTGCCTGAGGAGGGGGCGGGCACCTTGATGGGCACAGGCCCTGCTGGCAGCTCCTGCAGCACAGTGAGCACATGGATGGGCCAGCCTGCCTACTTCAGGTAGCAGCAATGTCGCAGGTGGGCACCCGCTGTGCGGTGCTGCGTGGGGCTTGGGATAATGACTCTGGCTGGACATGTATAAGATAACAATAATGATAATAACAATTGATAAGAATATGCTGATGCAAACATAAACATAACAGAGCAGCACTGCTGAAGGGGGATAAAGCTGGTGAGGTGGTAGCAAGTCCCAGCCCTGGGAGTGAGTTTGCTTGAGCCTGTCCGCCTCTGGGCAGCTGGTATTCTGGCTACACCTCCCACACCTGCGCATGCGCCTCGCCGGGCACATATGCCGGTGTTGGGAATTTGACCATGTCATCAGCCATGACGAAAGGGTCGGCACGCGATGCCCTGTTGGCCTCACTGAAGGGGTCGACCTGGTTGGGCTGGGCCTGCACCCAGGCAGGAAAGAGGACTGCTGCAGTGGAAGGAGAAGGGGAAAGAAAACACTACGCTGGAGAAACGGCGTGCATGGGGTGTGGCCCTGTTCCCACTACCGCACCGGAAAAGGTAGGTGCATGCGGAGTGTGAGCTGCTGTGTCCATTTTGCTTGCTGGTGCATTGGGTGCCTCAATTGCATCGTGCTCTGGTGCTCTGCTCAAGTGCCCAGCTCAGCTAGTGCTGGCCTAGCTCAGCAGGTGCAGCTTTGACTGGCAGGTGGTGGTGGTGATGGAGCCACATGCTGTCATGCATGGCAGGAGGGTGGCATCAAGGAGCTACACTTCATGCTGCGACTCAATCAAATGAAGAGCAGACTGTAGGTTGAGCATGAGCAATGCCCTGCTACTACCAGAGGTGCAGCCACATGGTGCCTATCCAGCCTGCTGCCGTCCACAAACTCCAAGCTGGTGCTGCTGCCTGGATGCAGCACTCATCATGTCTAACCCCCTGCCTGCTGTCAGCCCATGCGCACACCTCAGAAGTGGCGACCTCACGAGCTATACCAAAGTCAACAGGGGGGCGCACTGCAGCCAGACGCCGGCGGGTCCGCGCGCTGTAGGCCCCTCCCGTGGTGTTGGGCAAGCGAGTCGCTGCCTGGTTGAGGTCAGGAAGCTGTCCTTGCCTCCTGGCTACCTCCGCAGCTAGCCCAAAGTCATTACGTTGAGGCAGTGGCTCATACTTCCTGCCCTGCTTCAGCTCCGCAACCAGGCCATAGTCTGGCTCCTGCTGTGATGAGGGTAGGGTTTGTGCAAGTGGCTGGGCTGCTTGACTGACTGTCTGACTGTTTGTTGGAGGTGGTTCAAGGCTAGTGCCCCAGCCATTAGATGTTCCACGTGCTGCCTGATCCAGGAGAGTTCCCAGGGCCCTCCGTGTGCTAGCATTCTGCCTGGGCACAGTGGCTGCCAGCGGGCCTGGTGGTGACTGCGGCTGAGCTGGGCCTGCTGGTCGCAAGGCCAGCGGGTTTGCCAGGCCTGGTCCTTGGGCTAGCTCAACCGCTAGACCATATGGCTGGTGTGCATCTGCCTCAGACAAGCCATGCACAGGCCAAGGCTGGCCCCGTGGAGCAGGTCTGGGTTGAGGCTGCACTGTTGGCTGTGCTCTCCTGCCTCCGGCTGCTGCAGCGCGGTCAACTGTTATACTTGAAGATGTTAGGGGTGCTCCAGCTCGAGGTGGCATTGCTGGCAGCGGAGGCAGGCTCCCGCGACTAGCAAGTTGGTTACGTTGACTAGCTTCATTTGCACTATACATCTCTCTTCTGCTGGTGCCTTGCTATCGCAGATGTTTTCTTGCGCTCATTTACGGGGGTCGTACTGGTCAACACCGATTATTGGCGGGGGCCTCGCCACCGGTCCGGGTGTTCTGGGTACAGGTTTTAGCACTGGGCAGGAGAAGCATCACTGTAATGCAGCATGCGAATTGACTGTTGTTCGGTCACATGCGAGTAATAGCCATGCCGCTCGCACCACGGTGGTGCACTAGAAACGTGACGATTAATGGCGATGGACTCCTGAGCTGGTATCAACATCTACTTTCCAACCCCAGGGACAGGTGGTCATATGGTTGCCAAGGGTGGCCAAGTAGGTTATATAGACGGGTGTAGCCCATGCGCTAAACGACGCCGCCCCTGCATGGCTTTGCCCTGTTATGGGGCTGTGTATACGCTGTCCCAGCGCAAGGGCAGCAGCTTAGGTCATAAGCGAAGTGTGTTTATGTACTTGCATAAGTCGTGTTAGGCAAAGCAGGCCCGGTGTTTGGGTGCTGATACTGGTACTGGCAAAGCACGAGGCCCAGTCTTAGAGATGGCACACCCATGTCCAAGCCATCACTACCCACTGCTTTCAAAAGGCATCTCCTGCCAGGTTCCTCATCTGCTGCATTGGCCGACTCCCATGACAGGGAGTTCCTGCAATTTTTGGGGCTGCGGCCTACACCCAGCTTGTGCTGTAGCCTACACCATAGGGGTGGACCAGTAGTAGTGAGTCCTGCCCCTCAATACAGAGGAGTCCAGTAGCTCTTGCGCCGGGCCTTGACAGCCTCCTCATAGTTGGGCTGGCTGTAATCATACAGCAATGACGTGTTGCGAGCCCTCATCAGCACTCGTCTGACGTCTTCTGGGTACTGCTCGGGCACCTAGTCAAGCATCAGCCATGGCATGGTCGTAGGAGTAGATAGGCAGAGCATGTTGTGACGTGATAGAATGGTCATTGGCTGATCATTGCAGCTGACGCAGACTGCTGTGCAGCGTACCATGGGGTGCCTGAACTCATCCACGTAGTAGTAGTGGTACATGATAGGGAGCGCTATCACCAGGGAGAGGACTGACCAAGCCTTCGCATACCAAGCCTGCAATGCATTAAAAATGTAGTGATCAGCTCGCGGCCTAGTATGACTATGCAAACTGGCGGTTGCAAACCTCTGTCAAGTTGCAGGTCATAGGGCCGGCCATGAAGTCGCAGCAAAGCTGCCCAGGGAACACACCATTGTCCCACCACAGCTCATACCACAGAGGCAACTGCAGGGCACCGTAGTTAGAGTCGGAATGAGCATGATAAATGCAGGTTTGATAATAGCCGCACGCACGCACTGGTCTGTCAGGACGTGGTGCCAACTTAATCGGTGCACCTGCACCACCTCGCTCCGGTGTGAGTTTAGAGCTTAGGACTGTGCGCGCTAGGCCCCGCAGCTGACGAAGGGCCATCGTGGACCCTCAACTGCGCAATCTCTAACTCGCCCAGGTCGCGGTTTCCATGTGCCTGCATGTCAACAGAGTGTTCGTCGATGTTGGATCACGGAGCTTTGCACCGCCGATGTTGCATACACTGCTAATGCGTACAAGTAGCTGGACATGCAGCAGCGTCTCCCTTTATGACCAATGTGACTGCCTGAGGGACGATTCATCCAGCAAAAAACACGCTGCTAAAGCTAATTGACCCACACCTGGCACCGGCCCGCTTACAATGCTGTTTCAAGTGATCCATATTGCCCTTGTTTCACGTGCCGAGGCTTGATCAAGCCCGTTGACAGTGTTGATGATTGTGGAGCTCTGGGAGCTGCATGTGCTGCTGACAGCCGACCAGCACAGGCACAGGCAGGGACTGTGTGCTTAGCTGTGAATGCTCAAAATGATTTGCAAGCCCAGGTTCTACTACGACCTACTACGACGGGTGGCATGAGGGCACTCTACCGCACTACGCACTCGGCCAGGACATCGTTACCTTGCTCGCCAGGCGTCTCTTGGGAAGCTCCGCCCGGTCAACAGAAGTGCGTGCCGCTCGCGACGCCTGGCGCAAAGACTGGCACGGAGGCTTTGCTACCCGGTACCGCAGGCGCCTAAATCAGTTTTTGCTGTGGTTGCGCTGTGCAGAGGCGTCAGCGAGGATGCCGTCCGTCACGATGAATGCCACGCTGAATGAGGTGGAGCACGTGCCGCCTGTGCACAAGCGAGTGCTGGACGTGCTGCCAGGCATCTCCGGCGGTATCGCGCGTGTGATGGTGAGGGAACGGCGCAACCTCCCACCGTGCTGACTAGGCGAGGCCGGGCCGGCTTGGGTGAGGGTGGTGTCCAGGGGCATGGACATGAGGCAGTTCATGGTTGAGTTATACGCACCCCTTTGTGTGCATGCTGTCATGGTTCAGGTTGCTTGTTCTCACATCCAACTCACTAATGGGCAAGGCCCTGTGCTAATGGGGTGTCCAAGAGCATGTCCCCTGTGACCTTGACGCTACCACTACTGCACGGCCTGGCTTGGCTGTCAGGCAGATGCAGCCTCTGCCCTGCATACAGGCTCCACAGCGGCTACATCCCCACTGACTACACCCCCTGCCCCTCCCCCTCCCCCTCCCCCTCCCCCTCCCTGATTGCTGTGCAGGTAGGCCAGCCCTTCGACACCATCAAGACACGGCTGCAGGTCATGGGGGCAGGCACTGCACTGGCTGCCAACCTGCCGCCCTCTGACGTGTACCTCAACTCCAACGACTGCTTGCGCAAAATGGTGGGCCCCTGCCCCACCTCCTGCTACCCTGCTGAGGGAGGGTGGCTGCAACAGCCCCCACGTCCACCCCCCACTGGGCACACCTGAGTGCCCCACACCCACACCCCCTCTCCCAGGCCCTGCTGCTGCCCCCCCTGACCCTCTGGCCTGCCCCCCTCCTGGCTGCAGGTGAAGAACGAGGGGTGGGTGTCGCTGTACCGCGGCGTGACAGCGCCCCTGCTGGGCAACATGGTGCTGCTGGGCATCCACTTCCCCACCTTCAGCCGCACACGCAAGATGCTGGAGCAGGAGGTCCCCACACCTGAAGGCCAGTTCTCACACTGGAAGACGCTGGTGGCGGGTGAGGCAGGGCAGGGCAGCTGGTGGCATAGCCTGATGCACGCTAGTATCTCAGCCTAGCCTGACTCGACCTGGCCTGACCTGACTTGACCTAGCCCTAACCCTAGCCTGCCCTGCCCCGCCCTGCCCTGCCCTGCCCTGCCCTGCCCTGCCCTGCCCTGCCCTGCCCTGCCCTGCCCTGCCCTGCCCTGCCCTGCCCTGCCCTGCCCTGCCCTGCCCTGCCCTGCCCTGCCCTGCCCTGCCCTGCCCTGCCCTGCCCTGCCCTGCCCTGTCAGGTGGCGCTGCGGGTCTGGCAGGCTCCTTAGTGTCCTGCCCCAGCGAGCACGTGCGCACCAAGATGCAGCTGCAGCGGCGCGCCGCCCTGGCTGCCAAGATGGGCCTCAAGATCCAGGGCCTGGACGCCTACAAGGGCTCAGTGGACTGCGCTGTCAGCATCGCGCGCAAGCACGGCGTGGCAGGGCTGTACCGCGGCTTCACCGCCACAGTGATCAGGGACATCCAGGTCAGGCAGGCAGGGCGGCAGCACTTGGATGCGGGGTCAGCATGGGGGTGGGAAGGGTGAGCGGGGGCAGGGGCCAGGGCCAGGGTCAGGGTGCAGGACCATGGTCGAAGCCAGGGGGCAGGCCACGGAGGGACAGAAGGAGGGATCCATGCTGTCGTAGAGCATGGCTAGATTTGACAAGGTGTTTATTATAGAGTTTACAGTTAGACTGTATGGGACATGGCTAGGCTTCATTGAGTAGTCATGCTTTGCGCGGTGAGCAGGGGTGGTGGCGGCAGGCAGATCACTAGTTGAGGGCATGCGTGAGATGCACATCAGCTCAGCACCATGGCAGGTTGCTCTGGGTGATGTGCCTCACCCTCCAGCGCTAGAAAGCATTGCCCATGCTGCCATGGAGCGAGTTGCCATGGACCCATGCAGTCCATGCATACCAGACTGGCGGTATAATGGAGTTAAACCACCACCACCATGGACCTGTGACCCCCTTGTTGCCCTGCTTTTGCACTTTCCTGGGTGTTCATGCTTGCGTCAACGCTAGCTTGACTGCCTGGCTGCATGCCACCCCACTGCCCTGCTGCGCCCCCTGCAACCCAGCCCCCCGCCGCCCCTGCCCCTGCACCTGCCTCCCAACAACATGCAGCACTGTGTTGCCCCTGGTGGCTGCACTGCCGCAGGGCTACGCCTGGTTCTTCTATGGCTATGAGGCAACGGTGGCAGCGCTGGCAGGCCCGGGCAAGACCAAGGCCGACCTGACCTACAGCCAGGTGGGACCCATGGTGCAGGGGGCTGGAGGGAAAGAAACAAAAACAGACTGTGCCCTCACCAACGGGCGTGAGTCAAGGGAATGTGATGCCTCAGGCCTTGCAGTCACCTTGCATATCCAACCCATCACAGTAGTTCTTTGGTGCATGTCTGAGTGGGGTCGAACCCGTGACCTTCCACTCGTTGCGGAATCACACATTACCGATTGAGCCACTAACCGCACTGTGGGGCAGGATTCACCCAGCCCGTCACCATCCCCGCCCAGCCCCTCCCCGCCCTCACCTGGCCCGTCACCAGCCCCACTCAGCCCCAGCTGGATGGGTTCCATAGGCCCCCTGGCCCCTCGCATGCCACTGACCTCACCCTACAGCTGGCCTAGACCTGGTCATCCTGCTGACTCTGGCGGTCAGGGAAGGCAGCTGGCGGCGCCCCTCTTCGGCCCTCACCCTGCTTAGCCCAGGGCGCTGCACCCCCTGCCTGCACCCCTCACCCTTCAGCTTCAGCATCCCTGGCCTGTTGAAGCCCCAGCCACTGCCAGCCAGGCCACTGAGTTCACTGCAGTTATGTTCAGCTGATGAGGTCAGCAGTGCCGAGTTTGCCAGCAGCCTGCCTGATGCCAGCCACCATGGAGGCTGCTACGCGGTCCCCCGCCTGCCTGCCCGCCTGATCCTGTCTGGTCTGGCCATGTGCAGGTGATGCTCGCGGGCATTGTGGCAGGCTTTGGCCTGTGGGGTTCCATGTTTCCCATCGACACAGGTGAGCCCAACGGGGGGGCAAGGGGGCAGGCAGGGGGTGCGAGCAGGGAGGGGTCAGGCAGGGGTGTCAGGGGGGCAGGCAAGGAGCAGGGGTAGCAGGCAGTAATGCAGGCGGCAGCAGGCATGCTGTGGTGGGCAGAGGCAGCAAGTTTAGAATGGCGGAGGGGTGAGGCACTGGGGCTGTGCAGGTTGTGCTGAGCCTAGCCCCAGTGAGCCTGCGCCTGGCCTATGCTTAGCCTATGCCTAGCCCACCTGGTAGTTTGCCGTGTGCTCAGCCCAGGCTGTGTCTGCTGCTCGCGCCCCACCCGGCCACCTCGTTGACTGGTCTGCTGAGTTGCTGCTGGGCTGTGGGGTGCCTGGCCGCAGTCAAGTCCAAGCTGCAGGGCGACTCCCTCAGCAACCCGCAGTACAAGAGCACCTACGACTGCTACAAGCAGGTCAGGCTAGGGACGAGCCAGCACACAGGACACCCACCACTGCCCTCGGCTGCACCTGCCGCCTGATCTAGTTGAGCCACCAGCACCCTGCCAGCATACTGCCCGCTGCACCACCCCTGCCCTGCCCAGGTGGGGGTGGCTGAACTCACCCCTTGGCCCTGCCCCTGCCCCTGCCCCTGCCCCTGCCCCTGCCCCTGCCCCTGCCCCTGCCCCTGCCCCTGCCCCTGCCCCTGCCCCTGCCCCTGCCCCTGCCCCTGCCCCTGCCCCTGCCCCTGCCCCTGCCCCTGCCCCTGCCCCTGCCCCTGCCCCAAGGTGCGCCCTGTGGCCTTGCCCTGCTGCAGTCTGTGGCCGTGGAGGGTCAGAAGGGTCTGTGGCGCGGCTTCAGCGCTGCCATGTACCGCGCCATCCCCGTCAACGCCTCCATCTTCCTGGCTGTGGAGGGCACCCGCAACATGATTCAGCAGTATGAGCAGGCGGCAGCGGAGCAGTCGGCGCAGGCAGGGGCAGGGCTGCCGCAGTGAGCAGCGTTTAGGGCCTGCCCTCCAGCCTGCCCTCCTTCCTCCCTGCTCCCTGGAGCTCCTGAACCTGCCTGGTGCCTCCCCTGCCTCCCTACCCCCTGGGACCCGCCAGCCTGCACACACCAGGCAACACTGTCGGCCCAAGGCGCTGCTATGCTGCAAATGCTTGCACGCCTGCTGCCTCCCACCCCTCTCCCCTTGCCCTCCTCTACTCTCTTGTTCCTGTACTTGTATCTGCTGTGGGGTGTGGAGCTGCTGGCCTGCCGGCGAGCAGGCTGGGGTTGCAGCGGATCTCACACCCCTGGATGCCTCCAGCTGCAGCGCTGAGGTGGGCTTGTAGACTGCTGCACAGCGGCTGGTGGCTGGGCAGTGCTTTTGCCTCTTCAACTGGGCGCATTTTGAGTTGTGTACATCGCTTGGCTGGGGGGCTGTTGAGGGACTGCCACACGGCACTGTGTTACAAACCCCAATTTCTTCATGCAGTTTGTACAAGTTTCTGTGCATGTGGCATGCCGTGCATGTGTGGGATGCAGCGTGCAGCATGGAACATCATGAATGATGAGAGCAGAGATGCTGCTGTGTTGGACTGGGCAGCTGTCTGCCTGCCTTTGGGGTACCTTGTTGCATTCAGCCCATTACAGGCAAGATCTTAGTAATTGCATTCAACCCATTACAGGCAACATCTTACTAGCGTTGACTGTTGCCTGGGTCGGTACCTCAGCTTAGCACGGCTCCTCTTCGTCATGTTATTGATGCTACCACCCTCTCTGGGCAAGTTTCTAATGATGTGGCTTACACCGCTTAAGCCGTCAGCCGTTAGGCTGCTAGGCCGCCCTCCCCCTCTAGGGGTTCGGGACTTTCTGTAACGCACTTCAAAGCAAGGCGCACAAACAGAGGTGCATATGGGCTCAACATGAAGTCATGCAAGTTCTCATTATTGTTCTGTAAAGTCATGGCAAACTCCGGCTGCTCCCTGATGGAACTCGTGGCAGTGCACTCAAAGATGAAATGCATGGCGTCATCCACTACCCCCTCTGTGCATCTAGTGCATGTACGATCAATGAAAGTTACCCCCTCAAACCGAGCCTTCTCCACCCCCAGACCGCTGTTGCCTAACCTGAACCTAGTCAAGCTCGTGCGAACATCTGTTGTCAGCTGTCTGTTAAGTAGGTGTGGTGCCATGTGATTGATGCCAATGCCGTCCCCATGCTTGAACCATGCAGCATACGAACATCTCTCCCGATGCACCGTCTCAGGCAGTCTAGGGTCTCCCTCAAACCCAACCCAACGCCTCCCCCACCTCTCGAGCCACTTGACTTCCATAGCCTTGGTGCCTAGGACCATGTCCGGGCTCAAGCTGAACTCACCCCCCATCAGCTCTCTGGCGGCCAGCTGGAACTGAGCACTCCAGCTGGCCTGACACCTCCTGCCTAACTCCACATCTGCCTTGATGACCCTCATTAGCAGGTCACTGTGGGATACTTTGGCAGTGTTCCAGAACTTGCATGCAGCCCTTAGCCAGTAAAGCTGGAGGGGCAGCTGCCCCAACTCATGCAGCACCATCAGGCCTGACACTGAGCTACGTACCCTGGGCAAGTTTCCCTTCTGTTATTCCATCTTACATCCATCGTTATCCATCGTCCGTCCATCGTGGTGCCACCCTCGCATGTAATCTACCATCGTCTTTGTCCAACCCATGAGCTCTCGCAGGTCAGAGGCTTTCCCTCACGCTGGGCAGGCGACTGCTCAGCTTGTCACAATATCCAGCATAGGTGTTCGTCTCTTCCTACGTATACCCTATCATTTACGGGTTACCCTATCATTTACGGGTATACCCTATCATTTACGTCGTATCTGTCATTACCTCGCTACCTCCCCTCACATTTGCCTTCCTCTTGCCTTACCCGTACCCCTACCCCTCCTCTTTCAATCCTACGCCTCACCTGTACATAGCCCGGCTAGTCCCGAAACCTTGCCCTGACCCACAACCGTCCACTGCCCCTAAGAATGTCCAATGGCTTGGAACAAGTCATTGTTTACGTTGACCTGGAACACCGGACGGGTATTACCTTCCTGTAGGAGCTACTTGGTACCACCTACCCACAGTATGCACAGGGACAAGGGCAGTATTTATACACACATCTTTCACAGCAGTACTTACAAAAACCATTATCACGACTGAAAGATGTTGAATGACAAGTAGCATGCAAATAGACACATATCATTTGTCAGCGAGTTAATGGCAGGACATAGACTAGAAAATGCAATAATAAATGCTGTCGCTGTATGTACAACATGTCACACTAGCTCAGCTTCCTCACTTTCCAACGTTCTCATGTGTGAGGATCCTTGAAGAGTTCATTTTTCCACAATAAACGGGCCGCACTTGGGGCACGAGGCAGGAGCTGCACAGGCAGGCACACAACATAACACGCTAGCTGTGGGTCCAGCCGATGCCAAACAGCTCCACAGCTTGGGCAGCAGCAGCAGCAGCAGGCAGCAGGCAGGCATGTGTGCATGCAAGCATGCAACGAGTGATGCACGCATGGGACTCAGCAGGGATGGGATCAGGGAACACATCACAGCAGGACTGGCCACAACAGGGTGGCCCCACAGCCCCTTGATCAGCCACACCCTCAGCCTTGCCTCAGCAGGGGCCCCCCACCCCCTTAGAAGACCCCGCAGCAGGTCAGGTCCAGTCTCACCTGAGCACACTGTGAAGTCCTTGCAGTCATCATCGGTGTACAGGCAGCTCCTGCCCACCAGGTGGCCCAGCTGGCCGCAGCCCTTGCCAGCGCTGCCGCACACTGTGTAGCCCAGGCAGTAGGGCCGGCCAGGGGCTGCGCCGGGCTTGCAGCCGCCATACACAGGCTTGCACTGGATGGATGCAAGCTGGGTGCCGCAAGTTGGCCAAGAAGGAGCCTCCTTTGTATGCAATGTCACGGGGCAGGCTCTGATGACCTCCCCTCCCAGCTTGTTCTCGTCACAGGGGCACTTGCCCTTGCCGCTGCACACGCCGTCACTGCAGCAGCATTTGGACTCCGCGCAGGCCGTGCACTCTGGCTGCCAGGTCTTGGTGCACTTGCAGGACTCGCAGCCCTTGTGGGGCACGCACTGCAGGCAGGCGGGCAGGGGAGGAGGGGCAGGGCGTCAGGCCGACACACACGCTGAGCATGCCCTGCAGCTGGAGCAGCAACAGTATGGAGCAGCAAGAGGGCACTGCTGCAGGCATAGACTTGCTGCCGCCCTGTCCCCAGGCAGTCCCATGTTGGCATGGTGGTGCTGGTGCTGGTGGTAGTGGAGGTGGTAGTGGTGGTGCTGGTGCTGGTGCTGGTGCTGGTGCTGGTGCTGGTGCTGGTGCTGGTGCTGGTGCTGGTGCTGGTGCTGGTGCTGGTGCTGGTGCTGGTGCTAGCGCACACCCCCCTGTGACCTGCCCTGTCCCGCCCTCACGGCCATGGCAGTGCTCCTGGCAGCTAGTGCGAGCAACGCTCACCTCATGCACTGGTGAGGGAGGGCTGGGGGAGAGTGGTGAGGGGCGGGGTGGGGGCGGGGAGGGTGGGCTTTGCGAGGGTGGTGGTGGGCATTTCTCTGCAGCATCAAGGGGCAGGTAGCAGAGCTGATGCAAAACCAGTGTTGGTGGTCAGGGGCTGGAAGCAAGGGCTGTGGGGGCTAAGGAATAAGGGGTCTAGCACTCATGCAGTCCTACTGATGAAGAGGCAGGCCAGTAGCGTCAGGCAGGCAGCGGCAGGCCAGCACCAGCAGGCCAGTAGCGGCAAGCAGGCAGGGGCGGGCAGGGATGTGCATTGTGCCCGCTGCACCGACCTGAGCATCAAGCTGTCACTTTTGTGTCAGCACAGCTGGGCTGCTGTATGGCTGCAAAACCATCATGCAGGAATGTGCCCCCATTTGAGATGCTATCAGCTTACAGTCAGTGCATGCAGGCCATGCCAACACTAGACTATAACCCTCAGGGTCAGGCAATAGTGTAGGTGGAAGGCGACCGTGCCATGTGCCATGTACCATGTGCATAGGAACACTCCACACAGCCCCTCAACACCATTTTGAGCAGTCCCTAGTGGTCCCTAGTGCTCCGACTCGAATGGAGGCCCTTGTGAGGGACGAGGGGCTGACCTGAGCAGACGGTGAACTTGTTGCAGCTCATGTCCAGCACGCAGGCCTGGTTGCAGTACTTGGTCTGGCTGCCCGCCTTGGCTGTAAGCTCCGCAGAGCAGGAGGTGAAGCCCAGGCAGTACGGGGACTTGCAGCCAGCCGCCACTATGCACCTTACACCCACACAGCCGCTGCTGCTGCTGCTGCTGCTGCTGCTGCTGCCTGCCTGGGTGGTGAGGCTGCTGGCGTATGGGGTCTGGCCAGGGCACTCCAGCACATCTTGGCCCAGCTTGTTGTCATAGCAGTTCTTGTGTGGGCAGTGGCCCTGGCCGTAGCCATAGGCGCATGAGGAAGAGGTGCAGCAGCACTTGGACGGCGTGCCGCATGGGCCGTGGTAGGGGTGGCACTGCAGGCAGGGTGACGTGACCATGGCAGACATCATGGTCTACAGACCACAAGCTGAAACAACAAGAGTGCTTTCATGTTGATCACACAATTGCCACAGCAATCCATGGCATGGAGGTCGGTTTGTTCAGGGCTCATGGCATGGTTGGTAGGGGTGGTTAAGGATCCATGGCATGATTGCCAGGGTTGTCCAGGAACCAGGGCATGGGTGTGTACATGGCATCAATATGCCAGGGAAGCCTGAAGCACTTCAAACAAGGGGCTAGAAGCAGGTCGAATGCAGCTGGTGCCCGTTTAGGCAAGTCTGTCCGCAGAACTGTGAGTAGCACACAGGAGTAGGGCGCTACAACATACAGCATACAGCTGCAGATGAGGCTGATCCTCAATCGCCTGTGAGACCAAGAGCATGCCAAGTCTGTGTCCTTGTGCAGCGCATGCATGCACAGCCCCGGCAATGGAGCTGGCTTGCATGACTGGGCCTGCACGAACGGTGGTTGGGGCAAATGACAAGATAGCCCAGCCTGAGCCATCACTCACCACGGGGGTTAGGGGAGAAGGGCTGGGTGCGGGTGGAGAGGGGCTGGGCGGGAGTGGGGACTTGAGGCACTTTGGAGGCAGCTTGGGCTTGCCATGCTCCGGCTGCACACAGGCTGCAGCAGCAGTGCAAGCAGGGTCGCTGGAGGTCAGGGTGAGGGTAAGGGGGTGGGGGCAGGGTAGGAGTCAGGCTCAAACAACATAGCCCCGACTAAGTGGTATGGGTTGTTGTGCTGCACTGGCGGTAGGCAAGGGTGTGAGCCAGCTAAGCAGCTAAGCTAGCCATAGGTCCTAGCAGGTAAGCAGGCTGTCAGCCTTACATGCTTCTGATTCTGATTCCAGTGGTCAGGGAATGGAAGGTGCCACCAAGGATTACTTTGTAATCATCAAGGGTGCCCCAATAAAGCTACAGTGATGAAACTGGAGTACCCTGTCGCAAGCGCTTACCTTGGTCGCAGACTTTGAAGTTGTTGCTGGACCCATCATAGAAGCAGATCTGCAGGCAGCAGGCAAGGCAAGCAAGGCAAGCAAGGCAAGCAAGGCAGGGTGACCAGGGCTGTGCTGCAGGCAGGGGCCGCCTGACTGCCTCAACAGCAGCTGAGCAACAGCAGAGCGCAACAGGGAGGCTGGTTTGAAGTTGGATGTGGCGGGGGGGCAGGCTGGCTGGCCAGCGGTTGTGAAGAGTGCGAGTGCAAGCTCTTTCCGAGTGTGAGGTGTGCGGTGGGTAACCCACGTGCAGCAAAGCAACACGGCACCGTGAGTAAGACAGTAAGCAGTAGGCCCAGTGATGATGTGTGGCAACGAGACGAGCCAGCAAGGGGACCAGGTGGGCAGCCAGCAACAGGTGCTGGGGGCAGGCGGGAGATGCAGGCCAGCACAAGGCAAAGAACCCGGCAGGTAGGCAGTTGCAGGGCCTGGGGTACGCACCGTGTTCGCTGCAATGCCTGCACAGCTGGGAGCCCCGCCTGCACAGGCCGTGTTGCCCAGGCACTTGCGGTCCTTGGTGGGGACGCAGCCGTCCACAGGCACACACACAACCCCGGGGCACTTGTTTTCGTTGCAGTTGAAGTTGGTGCCCAGGTTGTTAGCTGCAGGCAGGCAGGGTGGTGGTGGGTCATTGAGTGGTTGGGACAGAGTGGGGGAATGTATGGGACAGGCTGGCGTGTGGGCAGACAGGCACAGCGGTGGCAGAGTTTTCAAGCCGTGATGCCATTTCCGCGACACAGTGCTACAGCTGGTGCCCATCTTATGGGCTAGTGTTGCCTGCTGGCATCTTGCCAAGGCATGGGGTCCACTCACCCACACAGCTGCTGGTCTCACAGGCGCCGGTGTCAATGCAGCACCGCGTCTTCACCCCGAAGGAGTTGAGATAGTAGTTGTCGTCGCGGCATTTGTCCTCTCCGGAGCTCTTGGTCGCGGTGGCCGATGCGGCGAAACACAGCACCAGCACGGCAGCCAGGAGCATCGGCGGGTAGGAGCTGGGAGGCCTGCGCGGGGCAGCGGGATGCGGGCAAAGCCAGATTCTTGGAACTTTCGGTGCGCCTCGACATTCACCACTGCACTGCTTAGCGCGATGCGTGCTCGTGGTGAATCAGCTGTTGAATATGGGGACCATCAGTGTCCATCGCAAGGATGGCTGACGCTGGTGTGTGTGGAAGATGCCGGCGATGCAGTCGCGATTAAAGCTGCGAGGCGCGACCACTGCCTCGCTTACCTCATACTGAACCAAATGCTGGCGGAAATGCTTGTTTTAATGCGGCGACGGGGCGCAGTGGGATGGCGGCTTGGGCTCCAGCGATGGAACACGGGCTGTGATGCCTGCGTGCCTTACTGGCGCTTGCAGGTTACCAGACTGCAGTGCAGTGCAGTGCAGTGCGGATGACGAGCCTGAGTCGAGTGGTTGTATGCAGCCGGTGGTCACACCATCACTCCGGCACGCTCTTGACTACTTGACAGCCAACCATCCAGGCTTTGCACGCATGTACCGAGCATCGGATCGCACACAGGCATCGGAGATAACCCCCGGCTGTTGCGCCGGACTGCTGGACCTTGGACAGGCGGACAGCAACGATGCAGCCCGTAGTCAGGTGTTCCCAACTGTTTAAAAATGACAGGAAACCGACCCCTGGTAGTAGGACGGCTGTAACTCTGCACTCACTGCGCCAAATAATATGCTAGATGATTCACAATGTAGCCAACCCGGCCAGCTACCTTTCACCCATCCAGAATAATTATCCAGTCAGTAGGCCGTGCACAGCAAAGCATCAAAGTTAGTGATTCAAATTTGAGCCGTTGCGGAGCATGCAGTCATCGCTACGACCGCCCGCATCGCTTAGGCTGCTCTACACGAGCATGCGCGTCGGCAGCAGCAGTCGGATCGGAAAGCGGTTGCGGAAATGTGGCACGGAGGCAGTTGGCAGGTGCGGTTGGGAGAGGTGGCCACTACAACCTTAGTCTAACTATGTCTCGTGTGTCACCGCTTGCGCTTGGCAGCTGTCTGGGGCTGCCCCAACCCAGCAGGCGTGGTACGCTTGCGGAGCGTGCAGCCAGGAGCTGGCGCTTGAGCCATAGCAGCCTGCCCCTCGGTGGCGATTGCAGCTAGTGCCAACTGATACATGTGGCCGAAATCAGGTGATGCAGGCGGCCCTTGCTGCTGGGGTGGCTGCTGTGGGGGTGGCTGTGGGGGTGGGTGGGGCTGTGGTGGGGGCACACCAGCTGACACAACTCTGTTGTACCCTGCTGTTGTTGC
>JASKMD010000046.1:0-39216 GCA_030144725.1 Haematococcus lacustris
GGACTCTTTTACTAAGATTGTTGGGGAGCGTGGTGAATTTCTTGGATTTCTTGTGTTGTTTGTCAGCTCTGTTGCTGACACTGTGAGGGAGCGCGGTAGATTTGGTTGTCATGATGCCACCGAGCTTCCTTTGATGGGTTATGAAGTCATCAGGTCTATGCCAATCAAGTCTCCCGGTAACTCTTCAACCTGTGAGGTAGAATAGCTAGCCGCTGTCAGGTGGAAGAGCCCAACCGCCAAACTGCTGCCCGCCCAGGTTGTGTTGCTCTATCTAGGGCCAATGTTGCCCGACGTCGGATTGGACATCGCGACCGT
Organism: Haematococcus lacustris; assembly: GCA_030144725.1. Classification (NCBI taxonomy): domain Eukaryota; kingdom Viridiplantae; phylum Chlorophyta; class Chlorophyceae; order Chlamydomonadales; family Haematococcaceae; genus Haematococcus; species Haematococcus lacustris. Next base: position 316 of record JASKMD010000046.1, read on the forward strand.
CGTAGGCGAAGGACTGCGTCAGAAGAACCCCCTCTAGCGGGTCCATGCCAGATGAACCCCCTTCTGAATGTAACGTTGTAGTCAGTCCGTAACCGCAGGCTGCCGTCCTAACGTTGACGTTGGCTCTCCTGTGCTACGATGGGAATGCAGTTGAAGAACAACCTCATCAGCAGCCAGTCCGCTGAACGGCATGGACGGCCTGGGGCCGAAGAGAAGACAGGCAGCAGGTGCACTAGATGCAGAAGCTGCAAATAGATGCCGCCCAACCCCACCCCTCGCCGCCGCAGCCCAGCCCTGCCCCACCCCCTCCCAGCCCTGCCACACCCCCTCCCAGCCCTGCCCCACCCCCTCCCAGCCCTGCCCCACGCCATCCCTGCCTTGCATCGCCCCTCCCCTCCCTGCCCAGCCCTGCCCCACCCCCTCCCAGCCCTGCCCCACCCCCTCCCAGCCCCACCCCACCCCCTCCCAGCCCCGCCCCACCCCATCCCTGCCTTGCATTGCCTCTCCCCTCCCTGCCCAACCCTGCCCCACCCCCTCCCAGCCCCGCCCCACCCCCTCCCAGCCCTGCCCCACCCCCTCCACCGAGCTTCCTTGGATGGGTTATGAAGTCATCAGGTTTATGCATCGGTGGCTCTATGACTATGCGTCAAGCCACATGGCGGTTGCTGCCAGTGCGTGCTGGTATGTATTTGCTGACAGTAGGCCTAGAATCTAGGCTAGATAAGAGACAGGCGGGCAGGGGCCGCTGGTTTTCCTAGGCAATACTGAACTATCACCTGAAACATCGGTTATGCATCGTTATGCAACGTTATGCTGGATCGTGTACTTGTACCGTATCGCGCCTATTGAGAGGCAGGTGCGCCTTACCAAGGAGTTTACCAGAAATGGATTTGGAAACATGGATGATGTTCACACCCGTAGAAAACACAGAGCAGCGACCGGTGTTGACCGTAGTGCCCAAAGCACAGGAGGGCGAGCGTCGACACGCAGGCTAAGTACTGAGTTGCAAGCTTACTCTGATCAAGACCGTTGAAATTGCTTTGCACTGCCTCGGTTCACGGTGGCACAAGCTTCTATGCGGTGGCACGGCATGGGTTGCGGCAGGGCGTTAGCGACATTGGCCTCCGCCTACCTATTCCTGGTGCAAATGGGGCTTCCTGTCACAATGGCTGCCTCAGCAGCAAGCGACGATGCTGTGGGCAGACATCGGATAAAGCCACCGAACAGGCGCCAGCACCGGCTCGAAGTTGACCACATTGACGAAGAGTCTGGGGCGTGGAGCCACCTGCGGTACAACGTGGAGCTGGTGGGTGCTGCCGCGCCAAGCCTGCGCCCTTAACCCGCATGCCCGTCACATGTTCGCCGCATATCCTGCTCAGGCACGCCTAACCTCATGCTCTTCGTCGCCTTCCCAGAGCATGACATCAGTACTAGCACTTGCCTGTCGGGCTTTCTTTTGCTCCCACTATGTTCTTGACCCGAAGACGAGCCTACTGACCTGCATGCCTGTACAGAGGGAAGACCTGGTGCTGCTCAGTCAGGAGTTGCACTTGACGAGCGTCCTGCAGTGCGGGGAGGGGAAGCTCAGGCTGCTCACCACCAACGTGGCCACAGTGGAGCACTGGCAGACTGGAACAATTGTGGTTGGCGATGCATCCTGGCAGTGAGTGTGCACCCTGCTGTCTTCATTGTCTCGTGACTGAGCCCAGGATAGAGCATAGCGATGGTCACGTGCCAGTCGCTCTGGCTGTGTCAGGCTGCGGTTGGTGTAACGCATTTCTGCTGGCTTGGACAAGCTGATGGACACAGCAGCTTACACATGCTGCAACAGGCTAGCTAACCTCCATGGCTGCGCAGGTGCTCTCATGACGAGGCAGCCACGCCCAGCCCTTTCTACCTGCGGATTCTTTCCCCTCCTCACTCCTCACATTGCACATGGGTGCATGCCACACCAACGTGCCTGGTGTCCTTCCACACTGCCCCGGTGAGTGAGGGGCCACTAGCACCACAGCTCATTGTCCATAGATACATGTGTCTTCATCACCGTTACAACTGCTCAGCGCCATCAGTATGTGTGGCATGTTTTGCAATGTGGGTCGATGCCTAGGTGTTGGTAGCAACATAGCCCAACATGCCTTCACATCACATTGGTGTACTGAGCATGAGGCTGGCTCATGGCAATAATGCGGCTTGCTTGATTGTGTGTCTGCAGGCCAGCATGGACCAGTGCTTTCGCCATGCTAACATGCACTTCAAGCGACTCCCCCTAGCGCACACAGACCACCCCTTCAACAGCGAGGATGGGCTGAGGCAACTGCTGCAGCGCGCCAGTCAGTCACCGGGCGTAATCCCAAGCGCAGCCATACTGAGCCTAAACATATCTAGTGCGGCACATCGCAAGCTGACTGGGGTTTGGGGGAGCGCCTGGAATGGCGTAAAGGCTGTTGGGAAGGTGTGTGGGACGTGTATCATACAGCTGACAATGTGGTTGCATGGGCCCAGCCCTGCAGGTCAGCATGTGACTGACAAGCCCTATTGCTCTTTCTTGCTACTGCTGTTGCTAAGTTGCTGCAGGTCGGCCCCCCAATGGCAATCATCACATAGTCACCCCAGGAATAGTCACCTCACATGCTTGTTCTTGTTAACCTGACCGGGTGAGGGTGGGACTGATGTCTTGCCAACCCCTGCTCTCCTGCTCTCCCGCTCTGCAGGGTGCCTTAAATGAGGCATCCAGTGCTGTGTCAGGTGTTGCGTCCGTGGCAACAGGCCTGTACCAGGCAGCAGGCGTGGCGGCGGAACTCTTGCAAGGGAACCCGGTGGTGCTCAATGGCCAAAAGGTGCGGCTCAGTCCAGGCTGGGGCTGGGGCTGGTGTCACACTTGGGCTCTATGACGTGGTTGTAAGTGACCCTCAACATGCTTGGGATGTTGCTCTGTGGTACAACCAGCTGCTTGCGTGGTGCAGGAGCTGGACCTGCTGGCCATGAACTGGGACACCCGGAGCCGGTCGGTTCAGAGCCCTGTCCTACCCTTAATGAACTCAGGAGGATTGCAGGTGGGTCTGGCTCATACAGCACTGTTATCACCACCAATCAGCAGCAGCAAAAGCACCAGCAGCAGCAAAAGCACCACCGCCATGCTGCTAGTAAAACAATGCTGCATGTCAAATTGAACTAGGCAAACTAGGTCCCACCCTCATGCCTGGTCGAGGCAGACCACTCACTGTGGGGTGTGTGATCTGGCTCTGTGATCTGGTTGGCTACATACACATAGCCCTACATCCTACGCTTTTTCCCGTCCTGCTTTGGGAGGACACACACAGCCTGCCGCAGGCACCCAGCATTACATCCCTAGCCACTTCAAACTGGCACCCAACCTAGCACACCCACCCCACCAACCAGCAGCAGCCACCCACCTGCAGGTAGTGTGCAACAACTGCTATGCGCACATGGCGGCGGGCATCCAGTTCAACATGGTCATTCGTGGGATGAGCTCCCCTCCTTTTGTGTATGTGGACTCCATGCTGGTAGGAGGCAACACAGTCACTACCCTATGTTGATCTGAGCTCCAACAACAGCCCTGCATTAATTACTGGACCTCTGCACCTCTAACCACAGCAAGTTGACTTTAACGTGAAGAAGTGTAGCTACTGGCAATTAACGTCTGGTGGTTCTTTCCGTGGCTGCAGCTGACGGTGTATGGTAGCCTGGCCGTGAACATGGATGTCGCGGTGTCAAGCACGGGTCGTACTAGCGCATCCTCACGTCCCCTGACCCTCGTACCCGACCGTCAGATAGCGACCATCACATTCCCGGTCGCTTTCATCCCGGTGCACATCAGCTTCGCGGTCGGCTTGCAGGTGAGCAAGTTAACCTGCTGCCAGCTGATGACGAGGAGACCCAGCAGCGTGTAGATAATGTGGTATGATCCAGTGCCCTGGCTACCACTTGAATGGCTTTGAGGTCATTAGGTTAGGTGTTTCTATGACACCCCAGTCCCATGCCCTTTACTTAGCAGCCTTTGCAAGCTGCGGTACCCTCTGTCCTAAGGTAGCCATCAGCATGTATCCCAGCAGAGTCACAAAGGTGTTCTGCCTTTGCCTGGCACCCAACCCTTCCCGCACCAGTGGCTTGGAGTGGGCTTACATGCAGGCCAAGCTGACTGTGAGGACCGCAGTGCCCGGCACCCTGTCCCTGGGCTTTGACTACACAAGGAGTGTGACCATGGGAGTGGAGTACCGCTCCCAGTGGGAGGAAATGCGCAGGTGATCACCGTCATCACATCATCATCATCATCATCATCAGCAGCAGCAGCAGCAGCACATCTCCCCTCTGACACTGCCAGTGTCTGCTGCTGCACATAAACCTATAGAAAGAAGTTTGCAGGTGTACATGGGTCGTGGTGTGCGTGCTGTGCTAGTAGGAGATGGTTTCATATCTATTTCTCTGCCTGAGTGTGCTGCTGCCGCTGGGGGCACTAGCAGCGTTAGCAGCAGCTGGATCACGGCCACAGCAGCAGACCACTGTCTAGGTATGATTTGGGCTAACTTGTCATTGCACTGCATGGGCTGTGCCTGCCATGCATACGTTTGTCAAAGAGCTGGGTGCCCTCTGTCTGGTGGGTGTGCCCCTGCAGGGTGCCCTCCCAGACCTTTGACTCTTTCAACACCCACCCACTGAAGTTGTCCATGACAAAGGAAACCGACGTGGAGGTCTCCCTCCTGCCCACCCTAACCGCCACCCTGTGGTACGCCCTCTGCTGTCGCTGCCTGCGTACAGGACGAACGCTAGCATGGAAGCTGCAAGGAAGCTGACAAACATGTGTTGGGCCGCCATGTGGCTCTACCATGCAATTATTTGAATGGTGTGCAGGAGTGTGACGGACTTTGTCATCCAGCCTTCAGCTAATCTTGGCGTTCAGCTGGCACTAGCGGCGCCAGGTTGCTCGGGAGTTCAGTACCGTACGTATTATGGCTTGGACCTAGGGCTGACCTTAAGCAGAATTGAACTTCGGGTGAGTCCTAAGCATCAGTGAATACTAAGCTGTCACACTTGAACCCGGCTGTTTTTCGCACGGTGATGTAAGCTTCAGCTCCAGTATAGGTTGGTGGTACGACGATTCACAGCAAGCTGGGATGTTATCTGGGTAGTCGTCCCTCGCACAGCTACACGCTCCTTCTCCCTCATCGGGCTCCTCCCACATTGGACTCCTCCACCTCACTCCTTGGCTCTGTGTGCCCTCATGCCCTCATGCATGAGCAAATTGTGCACAGCCCCTGCAATTGTGCACAGCCCCTGCTCGAGCACATTGTGCCTGATGGCTGCAGGTGCCGCTGACCTCTTGGACCCTGAGCCTTGGGGGTGACATCCTGCCCTGGAGCTCAACCTTCACCCTGATTGGAAAGGTGCAGCCGTGAAGGGCACGACACAGCATGAAGCAAGCACACACGCATGAGAGGAGCTTCTCACTGCGCACTGCCAGCTGGCACTGGTGGTGGTCTCATCAAGATGCATGCCTGTTTGTTATGATTGCAGACTTTCCCGCAGTGCGGCTCATGCAGTGGCTGTCTGGCAGCCCCAGCTGCTGTGGCACCCACTGGGGCATGGATGCCAGGGGCATGGACCTCATGTGACAAGGCATGCGGTGGCGGCCTGCAGCAGCGAACGCTTCAGTGCTGGGTGAGTCATGGGCGACGCGAGGGTGGGGGTTAGGGGCAGCCGCTGCTGCTGCTGCTGCTCGCCTCTTGCTGACAACTGTCAGCGCCCCTGCCTTGCTGGCTACTGGCTCCAATATTCACTCCTGGCAGCAGCGGCAGCGGTGGCGGTAGGAGCACATGGTCTGTGCCAGCCTGCCTGCCAATGTCCACCCATACGTCCCTGCACCTGTTGCTGAGGGGGTATGGCTGCTGGTCTGGGCTCCTGCAGGTTGAGTCTGCCCGAGCGTTCCAGTCTGATGCCTTGTGCCCCGCCAGCACCAAGCCGGTCACCAGCCAGGCCTGCAACACCCAGGCGTGCGGGCTGGGGCCCTGCTTGACCACCTGCACAGCCGCAATGTTGAGCAACACAAAGTGTGACGGCCAGTGCATGAGTGCACAGTAAGTGCTGCTGCAAGAGTGAGGGGCCCGGTGAGATCACAGCTTTGCCCATCCAGTGTTTCTGTGCAATAGAAAAGGAAGATGGAGATCCTAAGCAGCAGGGTTACGGCCCGTCAGTATGTTGATATGCACTATGTTGATATGCTGGTCACTATGTCACTTGAGCGACGTGTAACAGCTGTACGTGATGCACCCTGGCCACATCAATGTGCATGCCGTCACGGGGCTGCTGCATATGCACATGGTGAGCGATGCATGTGCTGATGTTGTGGTCTCTTGCAGGTGTGGGTATGACAACGGCATGTGCGCCCAGCAGCAAGCGGTGGCGGTGGCCTGCTCCTCCCAGACCACCTGCATCACCTGCCTGCAGACGACTGCCGGCAGCTGTGGCTGGTGCGCTAGCAGTGGCACCTGCATGAATGGTGATTCGGTCGGCCCATCCACAGGAACATGCGGTGCGTGTCAGCCAGCAGGTTTGTTATTGAGGTGGGAGGGGGCACAGCAGCAGCAGCAACATGCTACCCCTCCACAGCTCTGACCTGGTGTCTCTGCCCTACAGCAGGCACCACATGGTGGACGACGCAGTGTCAGGCAGACGAGCCGTCCCTGGTGCTCACCACGCCCAGCAGCCTGAAGGCCGGCACCACCAACAGGCTCTCCTGGACAGGCGGACAAAGCTCCTCAGGCCAAGTCAAGATCTCCATCCGCGCCTTTGGATCCAGCATTGTGTCGAAGCTGTCTGGCTTAATCGGTGCGCCTGGGGCAGGGTTAAGGATATGGGTTGGGTTGGACGGGGCGGGTCGGGGGCCCATCAACATGCAGTGGGCCAACATGGTCCTGGGGCATGATGGTAGGGGGCATGATGGTTCGGGTCAGTTGAACTGTTGTCACATGGTGTGCATGGCCCTAATCAGTAGGCGTAGGCTGCAGCCACACAGCTGTACAATCACTGTGATGCAAAGTCCTGCCTCACACCCACCCTGCAGGCCGCCGCCTCCATGCCTTGCCAGATAACGCCTCCTTCCATGACTTCATCGACATGGCAGCTGGTGGGTTGTATCAACTGGCGCTGGGAGTGAGGCAAGGCAGTGGCATCAGTCGGTCGCACCTCTTCATCGATGCGGTTCGTCCACTGCCCATGTGCCATTCAGGCGCTGGGAGTGAGGCAAGGGAGGCTGGTATGGCCGCATCTCCACCACTGTTTGTCCATGTGACTATGTGCCCTGCAGCTTCAAGACGCCAGCTGGGTGCCGAGCTTGATGAAACTGGAGTGGATGCTCTGGTCACTGGGTTTGGCATTCCAGCAGGTAACTGCAGCTTAGCTGGGTGACCAGTGCTGTCAGCAGCTTGTTGAAAATACTAAGCTTGCAAAGCTTGCCAGTTTCTCACTACTACCGTCATACGCCATTTGTCAATGTGCGGCATAGCCACACATTGGCAGCATTGCTACAAGACATGGCCTTCCTCCTATGCTACTAATAAACTATGCTACTAATAAGTCTCTATACACCACAATACTTGAACCTGCGCTGCGTGCACCGCTGTGGTCGCTTACTCTCGTTCAGGCAGTGTCGCCAACACGGGGAGCTTCAGCTGGACCCTGACGCCGGGCCTGCCCAGTGCCTACTACCAGCTGTTCATCGCATCAGCCTCGGACCCAACCAACTTTGCCCTCAGCAACTCATTCTACATTGACGGCACAGTGGACACCTTCGTATGGGCTGCAGGTGGGCAACCTATGCACTCACTAGTGGGAAGCATATGCACTTACAACTTAGGGCTGAATGAATGCATGTGCTTGTGCTCCCTGCCCGCCCCCCTTACTGTAGGTGGGCTCAATGAGGACATGCACTTGTGCTCCCTGCCCTCCCTGACCGCCCACCTGGTTGCTGCTAGCCTCAGCTGCCATCCATGATGGCCAATGGCACCATGGCTGGCTTCCTGAATCAACCGTCTGCAGGCGACTGGTCGGCATGCAGCCAAAACTGCGGGTCTGGGAGCCGCACTCGTTCCGTGGCCTGTGTACTGGTATGTAGGCAGCAAAGCTAGCTGGTATATCGGCTGGTGTGTTGCCTTAACCCCAGCCTCCTTCTCCTTCTGTGGGCACACTGTGGGCATACTGTGGGCACAGCAGCAGCAGCAGCAGCAGGAGTGTCTATGTGAATGGCCATTATTATCATCATGACTTCCTCAAGTTGCCGTACCCTGAACATATGCGCCAGCAGATCTGTCCATGGCTGTCTGGGTGCTAAGCAGGTGGGCAACAGCTCGTTGGTGAGCAGCACCTTGTGCGACGCAAGCTGCCGACCCTTGAGCGAGGAGAGCTGCAACACCTTTACCTGCCAGGGCTGCCCCCAGGTGAGCACCCACCACCACCAGGACAATGGCTGCCCAGGGTTCAGGGTCAAGGCTGCACAACGGCCTATGCACTATTTACCAAAGGGTACAAGAGGGGTACAAGAGCACAACGATACAGCACTTATCTGCTCCCTACCTGCGAGCTTCCAGGTTTATAACGCAAAGTGACATGGCCCAGGCTCATACCCTCAAACTCATAGCTCGATCATTGGTTTCGTTCAAATCAAAGGGTTCACAATTCAGTTTCATAGCGCGTTGCGCGATAACGCACTTTGGGAAGCGACCATTCCATAGCACAAAGCGACCTCTAAAACATGCCATTTCCCCCTGGGGCAGATAGCGAACGCTATATACATAGATACACTGCTCCCTACCCTGCGCACCTGGCCACTCCCTTGTGTGCATGCCTGCTAGCCGGCTGCCATGCACATGCCACCCCTGTGGCTGTCCAGGTCGGTCCCTGCATGTCTGGCGGCTGCCCAGCCTGCAGCTGCAAGCGCCAGCCCTCAGGCTATGGCTTCTTCTGTGGCACCGTGTACTCTGGACCATTTGGACCCACCACGATTGGCTGCGACAGCAACAGTGGCACTGGCTACCAGGAGTGCTGCAGGCGGCAAGGGTGGGTGGTTGGGTGGCCAGTAGCCAGGGTGGGATGCTTTCAGAGAGGTGTGGATGACCCCAGTCGATCCCATTGCGTGCGGTTGCCCATGGCCTGGCAGCGGGTCCACATCCCTTCCCCCTGACTTGTGTCAGAGGATGTGGCAAGGTATGGCATCCCTTCTGTCACAGCATCCCCTGCCCAACCCTTTATTGCTGCTGCATGTGTCCAGGCTCACCTGTGATGATGGCTGCACTGGCAAGGCTAAGTGGGTGGAGCTGCCGTCAGGGCGGGGGGCCTGCAGCGCTGCTTGTGGGGGCGGCAGGCAGACCCGCAACTTCCAGTGCCTGGGCTACTATGACCCTGGGTGTGGTGAGTGGGGCTGGCTGCGCCTCGCCGGCAGCAATCCCTCCCGCCCCGGGCCAGGCATTTGCAGCTCTGTTGCCATGTGCTCTTCACCACGGCTGGGTGAGGAGTGGGTTGTGTCCCGTCGCGTACTGGCTGTCCTGTACAGCAGCTAGGCATGCCACACAGGCACTCCCTCCCTGCCATCCCGCACCACTATCAAACCCTCACATCACCACCCGCTGCTGTGCAGGAGGGACGCCCACACAATGCGCCCAGCCCGTGACCTGCTATGACTTCCAGTGCAGCGGCCCCTACCCTGGCGGCCCCAGCACACTGTACGAGTGCAACACGCAGCCCTGCACCTCCTACACCTGGAGCGTGACGGCCTGGGACCAGTGCAGCAGGGACTGCAGCGCAGGTGCAGTGCAGGCAGGCAGGCAGAGGCCGGGTGATCTGGTGCCGAGTTGGACAGGCCAGGGAACGGCGACTCAACCACAGTACAACATCGGCTTGGTGTGGCATGAAGGACTAGTGCGCTTGTGCTGGCGTGTGAGAGCCCTTGTGCTGCCATTTCCAAGTTCTTGGGTAGCAGACAGCGGGTGGTCTGATGCCGAGTGGAACTGTGACTGGCCAGGGCACGACAACGCACCCAGTATAACATCGGCTTGGTGTGCCGTGAAGTACTCGAGCGCTTGTGCTGGCGTGTCCAGGTTGTTGCCTGATTAACTGTGCGAATTGATGGAGGTGTGACGGTGGCGTGCGCAGGCAATCAAGCACGGACGGTGGTCTGCCTGGCGAGCGTCGCGGGTCAGGAGTCCGCAATCGTGGCCGACAGCCTGTGCGTCACGGCTGGGTTGCGACCCGCGGACCAGCAGGCGTGCAACACGGAGCCGTGCGTAGAGACTCAGTTGCACCTGAGCGCAGTTCAGGCTGTGCAGATGGTGCCAGCAGGCAGCGCGTTCAACCTGACTTGGTCGGGCGGACTGCAATACGGCCGGGTCTCGGCCTCGCTACAGCAGGTGAGTCCTAGATATACATGTCGACTGAGTGAAGGTGTGGCTTGCTGCATCAAGAGACTGCCGCTTGGCATTTTCAATGAAACTGCGGTTTCACACCGTCGTGGCGGTGCAGGCAGTTGACAGTTTCTCACCGTTGTGCCCATCAGCCGAACATTGTTTAATGCAGCCAATGTTTGCTGCTGGTGGTGGTGGTCTTTGGTGGTGGGGACGGCCTAGCACTTGTCACCTGGCTCTGGCCCTGTGTTCCCTCCTCCCAGGTGGCTGTGGGTGTGGCGGGGCAGCTGCTGGCCAACACCACCTGGCAGGATGCTGGGCTGGGCCTGCCAGTGGATGTGGAGAACACCCTGAGCAGCCGCTGGGCAGTGCCAGCAACCCTAGCTTCAGGTGAGAGCTCAGGGGCTGAGGGCACAGCTGGAGGGTACAAGACAGCTTCCGGTGTGAGGCTGAGGCCGAAGCTGGGGCTAGCTTGGCAACCTGACATGGCGCTCTCTTACTTGCTTGCTGCCGGCACCGTCTCCTTACCAACCTGCCCAACACCTTACCACCCGCCACCAATGGCACTTTTTCCTCCTCCCCATCCCCTTCCTACACCCCCCTACCCCCACCCACATCCTCACCCCAACCCAAGCAAGCAAGGAAGTGTTGGAGGATGCGGGTAAGGGGGCTGGCAAAAGACGAGGGGCTGTCGCTCTACAGGCCAGTACCTGCTGAAGCTGACCTCCAGCGCCACACCAGCCAATCAGGACGTGATGGCCACCCCGGTGGTGGTGCAAGGCACTGTGGGCTACGAGCTCACCCTGCTGCCCGTGGGCCTTGGTGCTGCCTTGGGCTCAGCTGCTACCCTGCAGGTGTGATGCAGCCATGCAAGCAAGCTCAGAGTCAGCCTATCGCAACACACACACTCTGATACAGCCACGCATCACACCTTGTCTCACACCCCATCTCACACCTGGTCACATACCTAACACCCACCTCATGTCTCTGCCCACCGCCCCTGCTATGCAGCTGGTGGTGTATGGCACCCACGGCCAAACCGCTGCCACCCACCTGAGCCTGGGTGCTGCCTGGAGTGCGGGCGGTGGCGCCCGGTCCCTGGTCCTGCAGGGGTTGGATGTGGGGCTGGTGCAGCGCTTGGGGCTTACCCTGCCTGCCTCTGCCTCCCTCAACGCGGTGGCTGCTGTGCTACACAGCCTTGGGAGGACATATGAGGTACGCCCTGCCTACCTGCCTTGCCCTCAGCTTGAGCTCCAAGTCCTCAAGTGTTGGCTCGAGCAAGCAGTCTGCAAGCCCAGCCAGTAAGCCCATTCTTGCTCATCACCCACACTTGCACTGCACCTCAGTGATTCGTTTTTTGCGTGATACGTAACGATCGGAACCAAAAGCTGGTTTTCGAGGCCTGGCTTTCGTTACCAAACGGGCCCTTGCGTTGGCTGGCCTCGGTTGCTTCGTAACCGAAAAATGTCTTGTGCCATGTTCGAGTTACGCGCAAGGCGGGGGCACAGCGATGGTGTTTGGAAAGCCAATAGGCCCGCTGGCACCACGAGCAGAACCCAGTCTGAGTGGCTCGAAGGCCGCGAGATGTGGCTTATACATTTCGGCTTGCAAGGCAACTTGTACCGCGTGCGCTGTACCGCTTGCGACTTAGTCCTCTGCAGCCATCTGCATACCATTCAGAAGCTTGAGGCTATCAAGCAGCTCTACTGCCAGCAAGCATGCCTGTCAGATGGCACGGAGGTCCCTCCCCTCCTCTGCAGTGAAACCCTTGCCACGCAACAGTCCCAGTTTGCTGAAGTCATGCGTGATGCTGCAAACAGCCCAGGCATGGGGATCAGCCAGCTGTGGCAGAGTTTGAGCAAGCAGCCCATCACAGCTTTGGATATCTCTGAGTATGGCAGGCTGGCAGAGCTTGCGATGGTTATGGTCCCAGGCTCAGTGGAGGAGGAGCGCATGTTCTCAGCCATATGGCATACCTCAAGGATGACACACGCAACAGGCTCAATGAAGAGCACCTGAATGTGTGCGCCAGGGCCTTCCACACTGTCACACATGGTGTGTCAGATTTCCCATACCACGAGGCGATTGGGGTGTGGCTGGATGCTGCCAACAAGAAGGGGCGCTATGGTGTGGAAGCTGGCTGTCAAGGGTGGGCTGGTGATGGACTGGTGATGATGATGATGATGGACATATGCTTTGATGATAACAGACAGTTATGATGGAGATGGTGATGTTTTTGTATATAATGCTTCATATGATAAATAATGGTTTGAAAATGGTTTTACTCATTTATTTTTCGTAACCAGTCGTAACCAACAGCGTTACCAGCCATTTGATTGTCCAGGACCCTTCGTGACCAGCATCAGCTTGGCTGTTTTGAAAAACGAATCACTGCTGCACCTGCTGGTGTTGGCTGCAGGCTGGCTTGAACTCACCTCTGAGTTGGACTGGGTCTGAGGTGGTGCTGTCAACCTGCGGAGCATACAGCCGCAGCTGCTTTGCCTGCACTGCCGTCCCTGGCTGCGGCTGGTGCCAGGCTACAGGGCAGTGTATGGCCACAGGCGCAGGTGGCAGCAGCAGCAGTGGCCCTGCCGCGGGGGACTGTCCTGCTGCCGCCTGGGCGCCCCAGGCTGCACAGTGCAGTGACGCCTGCCTGCAGCTGCTCACCTGTGACACCTGCCTCAAAGTGCTCGGCTGCGGCTGGTGTGCGAGCAGCTGCAGCTGCAGGAGCAGCAACGCGGATGTGTCTGGGCCGGCACTGCCAGGTGAGGGGGTTGTGGTAGGGGCTGCTGGGCAGGTGTCGTTCCTTCCCCTCCCTCCTCCCTCCCTTGCTTTGGTGGCGTGTGCTCCAATTGCGATGTGTTGCTTGGCCACAGGGGCGTGCCCAACCGCAAGCTTCCTGCCTCAACTGGCGATTGGCGAAGTATGTGGGATGCGAGCTGGAGACTCGTGCGTGTCGACACCTGCGCTGCGAGCAGTTGCGACTGTCACCGTCAACATGGACAGCGGCTCGCCAATCCTTCGCCTCGACGGTACCCGGGTCGACGCCGTGCGCCACTTGCGCGACCGCCGCGTGCGGGGCCAATAGCGTGTGTGTTGCCATAGGGGTAACAGCCAGCTGCGTCTGCACCAACGGATATTCTGGTGCGTGGGACAGGTTGCTGCCACTGCCGCCACTGCTGCCACTGCTGCTGCTGCGTTGAGGAGTCGCTGTGTTCGTTGTCCCATCAAACGCGGTTGTGCGCAGACACGGCGTCGCCCTCCCCTCCCGTAAGGTGGCTTACAGGCTGGATTGCTGGCTGTGCAGGTTCCGACTGCTCCCAACCCCCTGGGCCCTGCTACGGCGTGACCTGCAACGGGCAAGGCGTGTGCATGCAGCGTGGTGCCGCAGCGGTGTGCGCCTGCCGCGTAGGCTTCAGTGGACCGGACTGCAGCATGGCAGCCTCACCACCGCCCCCTGTCACTGCGCCTCCACCCTCCCCCTTCCCAGTAAGCCTCCTGATGCGCTGCCCTCCTCTATGATAAGACGAGCAATCATTGCTGCAGCAGAACCCACACTGCGTTCCCCCACGAGTTAGCCCCTTCACCCCAGAGCACATTTCTGCGCCTGGCTAAGTTTGAACCCGCGACCTTCGCAATCGCCAAAGCGACCTAGACCACTGGCTGTGATTGCCCCAACCTTGACATTGCCTATGTTGTCTGCTGTGCATTGTGTGTGTGCAGGTAGGCCCCCTGCCATGCAGGCACACGGATTGGCTCATCAATGTGCTGCATACACTTATTTCTGAGTTCTTGCCCACGTGTGCTCCTGTCAGTTGATGTGCCGGCTTGCGGTGTTGTGTGCAGCCGCCTCCACGGCCGCCCCCTCCGTCCCCACCCCCCTCCCCTTCTCCTAGTCCCCCCATCTCCCCGCCCCCCCCTCGGCCTCCTCCGCCTCCCCCACCAGCCCAGTGCGGCAGCCCAGTGGGAGCTGGCTGCAACGGGAGAGGCACTTGTGGAGCCCAGGCACCTGTCTGTGGCTGTTATGCCGGCTGGGGCGACCCCTACAACTGCGGCTTCAGGAATCAACTCAGTAAGTCACCTATCTAGCGTATGCAAAACTGCTATCCCTCACCACCAAGCCCTCCACACATTGCCATGGTCTAAGTAGCATTGGGCATATAGAAGTGCGCAGGAGCAGCAATGTGAGGGTGCAGACATGAATGGCATTTCCTCCAACAAACGATGATAATAAAGAAGGGTCTGACATGCACCACAGTGCACCACATGAGACTGCCTCCCACCACACCACACAGTTGCAACAGATTGAGGGCAGTGGGTGAGTGTGGGTGACCGCCTCATCTCAACCATGGGTTGGTGCATGCAGGCCTATGTCGATGCTGTCGCTACACTGCCACCTGCCTTCCTGCAGGCAGCGGGTGGGACTGCTTCTGCCAGTGCCCCACCAACCAGCGCGAGTGCAACCTATCAGGCTCCTGCAGGTGGTGTATCACTCGGGACTACAACTCCGGCTGCGTGCCTAAGAGCCAGGTGGGCTGAGTAGGCACGGACCTGGCTGGGCAGGCCTGCTCAGGTCCTGACCTTGACCCTTGTTTAGGAGCTACGCTGGACAGTCATGCTAGGTCAGGCTCATGGCCCTTCCCAGGCCTCAGCTCCCTGACATGCTGCTTAGCTGGCAGGTGTGGTGCGGCCCAGCAACCTATATCCAGGTCACTGTGAGGCACCTGCTGGGATGTGGGTGATGCCTGACCGTGCTCTGCTGCCAGCCGAACACTGAATTGGCAAGAGGGTGGTGCTCGTGTTGAGTGCTCTTAAGTGCCCTAGCCTAACCTCAAGCCTTCAACGTTGGCGGTGGGCGGTTACAGAGTGCTGCTCCCTTATGTTGGCAATGTGACCACCCCCTCCCAGCCTCCCCCTCCCCCTCCCCCTCCCCCTCCCCCTCCCCCTCCCCCTCCCCCTCCCCCTCCCCCTCCCCCTCCCCCTCCCCCTCCCCCTCCCCCTCCCCCTCCCCCTCCCCCTCCCCCTCCCCCTCCCCCTCCCCCTCCCCCTCCCCCTCCCCCTCCCCCTCCCCCTCCCCCTCCCCCTCCTCCTCCTCCTCCCCCTTCCCCCCTCCTCCCCCTTTGTTCATGAAAAGAGCGCAAGCTTTCACGGTTTATCACGGCATACTGTTGTTGCATGATAGTTTCAAAGCTTGGTACAACAGGCTGTACCTGCCTGTGCTTGTGGTTTCTATGCAGCCATGTCCAAGCATGCGTCGACGCTTGATTACCCCCCGCAGCAGTGTGGGACCGGTACAGGTGGCACGCAACCTGCAGCAAGTGCCACCCTCTTGCTACACTTGGAGCATGATCCAGAGTCCACCTGAAAACACCGCTGTAATACAAGGTGGGCCTACAAAAGGCTGCGTGGTGCTCAGCTGGGCTGTGAATGCAGCTCAGGCAAGGCAGCTGGATGACTTGTATCACATGTTGCACCTGCTTTCCCATACCAGTGCTTCTCACACTGCGACAAGTGAACATGTTTTTGTGACTCCTGTTGCTTGCAGCTCGCTTGAACACTGTCACCAATGTAGTGGGAGTCGTGTTGGGGACCTACGTCTTCCAGCTCAGTGTGTTGGACAACTCAGGCGGCATGGCCATCACCAACGTCACCGTCGTCATCAAAGCTAATAATCCTCCACCATTCATTCCCCCCAGCCCCTCACCACCTCGACCTTCTCCACAACCTCCTCCCCCTCCACCCACACCTTTCCCCGCCCCTCCTCCTCCTCCACCCTCATCACCCCCACCTTCCCCTGCCCCTCCTCCTCCTCCCCCTCCACCCTCACCTCCCACACCTTCCCCCGCCCCTCCTCCTCCTCCACCCTCATCACCCCCACCTTCCCCTGCCCCTCCTCCTCCTCCACCCTCATCACCCCCACCTTCCCCTGCCCCTCCTCCTCCTCCCCCTCCACCCTCGCCTCCCACACTTTCCCCCACCCCGCCTCCTCCACCCTCATCACCCCCACCTTCCCCTGCCCCTGCCCCTCCTCCTTCTCCTTCCCCTCAACCCTCATCACCCCCACTTTCCCCTGTCCCTCCTCTTCCTCCTCCTCCACCCTCACCTCCCACACCTTCCCCCGCCCATCCTCCTCCTCCACCCTCATCACCCCCACCTTCCCCCGCCCCTCCTCCTCCTCCACCCTCATCTTCCCCACTTTTCCCTGCCCCTCCTCCTCCTCTTCCTCCTCCTTCCCCTCAACCCTCATCACCCCCACCTTCCCCTGTCCCTCCTCTTCCTCCTCCTCCACCCTCACCTCCCACACCTTCCCCCGCCCATCCTCCTCCTCCACCCTCATCACCCCCACCTTCCCCCGCCCCTCCTCCTCCTCCACCCTCATCTTCCCCACCTTTCCCTGCCCCTCCTCCTCCTCCCCCTCCACCCTCACCTCCCACACCTTCCCCCGCCCCTCCTCCTCCTCCACCCTCATCACCCCCATCTTCCCCTGTCCCTCCTCTTCCTCCACCCTCATCACCCCCACCTTCCCCTGCCCCTCCTCCTCCTCCTCCACCCTCACCTCCAACACCCTCCCCCGCCCCTCCTCCTCCTCCACCCTCATCACCCCCACTTTCCCCTGTCCCTCCCCCTCCTCCTCCCCATCCACCCTCCTCCCCACCCCCTCCTTCCCCCCCTCCTCCACCCTCATCAGCCCCCCTTTCCCCCCCTTCTTCTCCTCCAACCCCACTACCATCCACACCCCCACCTTCCCCTCCCCCTCCTCCCCCTCCACCTGCTCCACCCGCACCCTCCCCTTCACCTCCTCCTCCCCCACTTTTGCCAATCAACCCTTCCCCTCCACCGGTTCCCCTTCCCCCTTCCCCCACCCCTCCACCAGCTACACCCAAGTCCCCTTCACCGGAAGTCGGTGAAGCCCAGTCATTACAACAACTGACTAGTGCTACATTCAGCAATCAAGCAAGCATTGAGCTGTTGTTTACCACCAGTTCCACAGTCTATGCTCAGTTCACATCGGACACCTCAGCATTGAATGCCTTCATCGACGACACAAGTTCAGCTATGAAGGCTAGTCTGCAAGCTAGAACCGGAACTGCCGGCATCTTAGTCAATGCAACAACCCCAATGCTGGTGGCCCGCCGCAACCTCAGAAGCCTTGTGCAGGCAACCTCCTTTGCCGTCCAATACCTCATCACCTTCCCCATCACGGCTGCTGCAAGCAACACGACTCAACATGTCCAGGCTCTGGTGCAGCGTGTCAACACGCAAGGCTTGTCAGGGTTGGGCGTCACTACTGCAGGTGGGGTGGCAGCAGCTGATGTCTCCATCTCAGCCTTAGTGACCACTCCCACGGCCGTCACCATTGATAATCCGACCCCCTACCCTGTGTCACCTGCATCCTCCAAAACTGGAATAGTGGTGGGTGCGGCCGTTGGAGGAGCATTGGGCATTGGCGCGTTGGGGTTGGTGGTAGCTTTTGTTGTTGTACGGAGCCGGCATCGCAATGTTGTGCATGCCATGCTTGTACCATCCACAACCATTTGACGTTTTCGTCCGGTGCATGGCATCTAGAACGCATCATGTTTGGTGTGGGTAGTGCTCTAAGGCGTCAAGGCGGACGCGTAGGGTTTATTTCTGTAAGGCTCCCTTGTCTAGCTCTTTTGTCGCTCAGCTCCTTCAGTCTTGCACGGACACGTGTCATGTGTGTCAAGACAGGCACGACATTATCTGACTGGCATGGTGTCCATCGCATCTATCGCACGTTAAGCATGGATTTCTTATGTCAGCTGCCATCAGATGGAAGGAGGAGAACAAGATGGTGTTTAGCGCAAGATTTGATGTCTTATTCCAGGATGCTATGCTTGGAGCTCATTGCATTTGCCTGCTGTTTTGCTTGTTGGGTTTATGGGCATTTTGGGACGTACTGTTTTAGATTGGAGAGGAGTGCATATTCCAGACATCCAGCTAGGATGGATGGTATCTTTGCGTTTAGTTCCTTATGCAAGATCATGGGCCTGTCCGCGAACGGGCTAGCAATTCAATTTTTCTGATTTTATGTAGTAGATAGTGGAAGCGCCGGAAGCTTTAGGCGCCCTAAAAACGCGAGGCCGAGGCGCTGGAACGTAACAGCTCGAGACCGAAGCCAGCAGCCGCGGAGCGTAGCGACGCGGCTGCTGGCTGAGGTCGAGAGCTGTTACGCTCCAGAGCCGAGGCCGAGTGTTTTTGGGGGACTCTAATTTAGTTCCGTTTTTGGTGCGTTGTGGCTACATTCTGTGCGGCGAAGCCGCACTTCTGGAGCAACACTTTGTTTTGGAGCGAAGGGCGGGGCGTGGTAGCACCATACGCGACTTGCAACGGTAGCCAGTTTGAACCAGCTATGCACTTTTCTACAAACAGCAGGCTATTAACTATTATAACGCATGAATACGGAACTAAAGCTCGGTAGTGGTTGGGCCAACCGCCAAAAAAAATGGCGTCCTTCCTCGCTCTGTAGCAGCGCGAAGGGCAAGTGAGTTACTACGCGGAGCGCCCGAAAGCCCCAGTCAGTGAGGCGCCCGGCCAAAAAGTGCGACCGGGATTAGGGTCATACTTAGGTCATACTTAGGGTGCGTCAATCTATGTTAGATCTATAATAGACGACCTAATATAATACGGGTCTGATACGCACTAATATTAGACGGCAAAAGCAGGCTCCCACCGGGGTTCAACTTGCGGGGATTTCAGTAGTAATCGAATACGTGGCAGTGATTATTTTCGTAGGTCAGGCCCAATGCTGACCAGTTGCGCTCTGCCGCAGCTGTGGTATCGTTACTATTGGGCTCCCAGAGATTGCGGCGTCCCAGAGGTCCGCTGTGACAGTCTTCATAAAGTTGTTAAAGTAGTTAAAGTTGTCCTCATCAATGCGCCACTTGCCAACGAGCGCCGTATATAGTGTGCATCGCAGCGGATGCTGCCCCTTAGTTTGAGTCATGTTTTTACGATAGCGCCCTCATTGTTCACTGCACGCGGGCATCGCAAAGTCCCAAGTTGTTGCGATACTTTCAACATCACCACAGACGTGTCAGTATTCTTGCCATTGTATTTCTGTTTTCTAATTGCGGCTATCGCCGCTTGGCTGCCGGCTGGAAGTGACAATGTGACGCGCTTGCAATTGCGACCAGTGCGCTAGGGTCGCACGGCTGCACTCATGCGCCTAGGAGCAAATAGCGGCCGTGACTAATATAATATAGGCCCTATTCGGGACTTTTTTGGTATTCTCTTTTCAATTTTCTCCCCAACCGCTGCGGATTCTCTGCGGTTGGGGCGGTTTGGGGCAACCACCCGTGGCCTGTTGTGCCTGCGACTGCGACTGCGGCTGCGGCTGGTCTTGAAACTCTAGGACCGTTGGGAGGCTCGCGGAGCGAGCTTGTCGGGTTGAAACATGATTGTACTTGCGGCTCGATAACAGGCGCAGTTCTATCATTGATGCCACTACTCAGCGGTAGAACAATCGATAGTGAGCAACTGAGGTGTGTCCGCGATCGCTTGCCCCGGCATGGTCTCACGCGCAAGAGTTAACGCGCCGCTTGCCAATAGACGCACTTTACTTCGCAGCTGCCGCTGTGATGAACGCTAGCGAAAACGGTTCACTTTGTAGAGAGTACTTGCGTAAAGATAACCAACCCCATGTTTCAAACATCCGCCATGCCATGCCATGCAGCCATGCCTACAGACGCGAACGCCCGTGCAGCCAGACCGTACCTCATGGCACACCGTAGTTTAGCACACCGATCATGGCACACCGTAGTTTAGCACGCCCCGCCCAGCCCAGCCCAGCCCAGCCCAGCCCAGCCCAGCCCAGCCCAGCCCAGCCCAGCCCAGCCCAGCCCAGCCCAGCCCAGCCCAACGTGGTCACGGCGGCTTCTGGACCTTTCTTGGGGCAAGCTTTGTCCCTAACTTACGCCAGGCTGCGGTGTGCTTGCTTGACACCACCGCAGCAGCGGAGCGTAACTGGTCATCTTGGGGCAACACCTACGACGCTGGAAGGTCACAGCTAAACGTGGCCACGGCGGAGAAGATGGTGTTCATCAAGGCCAACATCCCCCCATCCAAGCCAAGTTAGCCTTCCCAGCTGCTGGCAGAAGGCATCACAATGTGAGGCGTGCAATGTGTGGGTGTGAGCAGCAGGCTGGCCGTGTGTGGCACCGGGCCTAGCAGCCGCCTAGGACTATCAGCGTGCCATGTGTGGGTGTGAGGGGTATGAGGGTATGTCATCTTATCCCAGACATACCGTGTCCGTGTGGTATGAAATGCGTATGGAATGCATCAAGGAGCGGATGGCTAACCGAAAGTGTCCCGTACCTTGCCGTAGGTGAGCCCGAGATAGGATTGTTGTAACGGCTTAGATGTTGCAAGCTAGAGCGAGAATAGTCCTACCAAGAGGAGACAGCCCAACGTGCCACAACTGCAAGAGGGCCTACCACCCAGCCTGCCTTGAGGAAGCCCACCTGTCAGGACACAAGGAACCAGGATACTGGCTGTGCCCTATATGCAAATTTGGCAGCAATGACTTTAAGACTACCATGCGTCAGTCAGCGCACTCGGACCTCATACGAGTACACTGGCACCCCACTCTCGAACCGGCGCCGCTCATCACGGCACACCTGGACTACATGGCAAAGCGCAACGACTACGACGAGGAAAACAGGCAGATACAAGAGGCCAGACATGCGAGGCCCGACACGCACCTGCCGGCCCGCACCCGAAAGGGACTACCGGACCCGCACACCTGGCTACCCCGGTGCACCAACTTGCACTCGAAGGCCACCTTCCACACATACCCCATCAACCCGCAGACGGACATCGTCGGGACAGGCAAATGGTCACCCCCGCCATTGGCTGTACCCCTGATAACATCCGACCGGTCTTTAAGAGTTTTACAGCGATTTTTGCGCAGGGCGGTGCAGCTCATCAGAGCGAAGCTAGCGGGCTGCTCGGGCTGATGTGCACCTGTGCCGGGGCGGGCGGGGGTGCTGAGAGATTAGGTCGCGTTGTGTTGGGAATAGCCTACTTAGTGGGGCTGTGATAAGAGAACAGCTATCGCGCTCAGCGGCCCAGCTTTTCAAATGTTTGAATTTCTTGTCGGGCGCAGGACCCCCCCGACATGTGTAAAAGTGCTAGTGGTAGTGCTGATAATGTGCTTGAGAGTGCTGGTGTGGCTTGTGGGCTGTCCCTGCAACACAACGTGCGACAACAAGCGTGCGACGCGTGTCACGTAAGACCATGTCAAATTCCCATGAAATGGGCAACTTTTCCGGCCGGATTTCTGTCCAACCAGGATGGCAAGAGATGGACTGAATGTTCTGTGCGGCTCCTTGTGTGGGCTTGTATCGTGTAATCGTGAAACAAGCGCGTTGTATTCATGTGTGGGCCGTTTGTGATGCTGCAAAGTAGACCCCAATGCAGTTTACACATCAATTGTCCGCCTCATATTCAGCCTCCAGCTCCTCACTTTGCAGCTCTCTCAGCACCCAACGACGCAACTCCCGACGTCCCTCTTCCCTCTTCCACCCCACGTGCATGCGATATCGTTCACAGTGTTTGTTGGTCAGTTTGCCAAAGCACACCTCATCATGCAGCAAATCAGAATGGAACAACATCAACAATGCATAACACTCTTCGTCCTCCCTCACCTCCTTCACAGTGTCTTGAAACATGGGCATGGGCTCAAGTGGGGTGGTGGTGTCAGGCTTCATGCACGGCAGGCATGGCACACTCATGCACGTGTTGCACGCACATCCAGCCATGGCCCATTGAGGCTGGTCCCCGTCAGGTGTGAACACCATGCGGTGCATCGCCCTGCACCCCTTCACATCTTTATGCATGCGTTCCACATCAGCCTCAGACATGCAGCATACAGCTGCTTGCCTAGCGTCGTCCAGCACAAGATAGCGCCGAAACATGATGTGGCCACGTTGCCTGTGGCTGGCACTAGTGTCTTGTGCATGGCATGGCACAGCAAAATGCTTGTTAGCCCAGTCAGTCAGCACAGCAGCCCCACACACTTTCCCCACCAGCTCAGGATGCACTAACATCTGCTCCCTCCACTCCTTCTTAGCCACCCCACCCTCAGAGTCATGCGTGCTCTTGAAATGCGATGTGGCACCATATGACCATTGCACAGGCACCCCAAACCTATTGGCTAGATGCCAATGCAACCTGATGGCCTTGGCCCCCTTGAACTGTGATGCACAACCATCTGACCACAAACACAACTGCCTCATGTCCATCTTGCCCACCCACCCCTCTCCATCGTCCCTCCCCTCACTCACTCCATCAAAGTTGCTGGCCTCACCCTGGATGCCATCCGGGTGCCTCCTGCCTTGCAGCAAACACTCAATCACTTGCACAAGGGCTGTGGTGGAAGCCTCAGCAGACTGGTCACACCTGTCAGCACTCACAAACACTGACTCCTCCCTGTAGTTGCCAGCCATGTCCTGGTAGTGTGCACATGCCACGAACACTGACATGGTCCGCTGCTTCCAAGCTTGCAAGCAGGCCAGGCTGGGCTTGGCGCCAACCTTGCATGGGCACACAAACCAGCTCTGCACTGTGGCATAGTCCAGGTCAACCCTCACGGTTGCGCCCCCAGCTGTGCCCCGTGCTGCAGCTGCTCCCCCTCCTGCAGCGCCTGCAGCAGCCCTGGCATTCTGGGCATCACTCACTAACTTCTCCAGCCCAGTGGTGTGGTGTGGTGTGGTGTGGTGTGGTGTGGTGTGGTGTGGTGTGGTGTGGTGTGGTGTGGTGTGGTGGTGGTTGCTTGGGAGGGCATGCATGGGAACTGCGTACCTTGGCATGGGCGCTAGTGTTATGTCCTGGCGTGGGCGCTTGAAGATGGATGACCTGAGGGACCCAGGGACCTGGGGAGAGCATGTAGAATGGTCTGGGAGGGGGTGGTGGGTGCTGACAGCCTGCTGGACTGCCGCCTCCTGCAGCTGCTTCTCCACCTGCTGCTGCTTCCGTAGCAGGTCAGCCTGCTGCTGCTGCAACAGGTGTTGCTGTGCTGCCAGCTGCTGCTGCACCTGGCGTTGCAATTCAGCCCCACTGTGTGCCTCGAGCTGTTGCTGCAGCCTGTACAGCTGCTGCTGCAACTGCACCTGGTGCTGCTGCTGAGCCACCTGCTGCTCCCTCTGCTGCATGTCTGCCTGCTGCTGCTGCACCTGGTGTTGCTGCTGAGCCACCTGCTGCTCCCTCTGCTGCATGTCTGCCTGCTGCTGCTGCACCTGGTGTTGCTGCTGAGCCACCTGCTGCTCCCTCTGCTGCATGTCTGCCTGCTGCTGCTGCACCTGGTGTTGCTGCTGCGCCACCTGCTGCTCCCTCTGCCGCATGTCTGCCTGGTGCTGCTGCACCTGGTGTTGCTGCTGAGCCACCTGCTGCTCCCTCTGCTGCATGTCTGCCTGCTGCTGCTGCACCTGGTGCAGCTGCTGAGCCACCTGCAGCTCCCTCTGCTGCACCTGGTGTTGCTGCTCAGCCAACTGCTGCTCCCTCAGGTGCATGTCTGCCTGCTGCTGCTGCAGCTGCTGTTGCTGCTCAGCTACCTGCTGCTCCTTACGTTGAAGTTCATCCTGCTGGAGGTCCTGCAGCTGTTGCTGTAGATGTTGCAAGCGTTGGGTGTCAGCAACTTGTTGCTCCCTCTGCTGCAGGTCAGCCTGCAGCTGATGCAACTGTGCCTCATAAGCACCAACATCAGCCTGTGCCGGGGCCTCAGCCTCAGCAGCACCAGCCTGGGCCTTGGCCTCAGCCTCAGCAGCCCTGCGCCGTGCCATAACCTCCCTCGTTTTTTGCGCACCGGCACATCTCGCCTTCAATCCACTTTTCTTGTCACCCATGGCCTTCACTAGCCTGCACCATAACAAAAACAGATTTCAGCTCAGTTTCTGCATATCTATTACTAATTCTTGCCGTTCGTGGTTGCTCAGGAGCCACAAGCTCCACTAATCGGAAACGTGCTGCAACCTAGAATCGCTGCCACATGTGGACCGAACCTGTGTTCAGCAGTAATGCGCCGTCGCGGTCACGCGCCCAACCCGCAATGCCATCGACCTGCAGATTGGGCGCCGTTTGATGACAAAAGGTGACACTTTGGAGCGGGTGGCAAGGGAGCAGGCCGGGAGAGGGTTTCGATGCAGCAGGTGAGCTTGGGAGTGGGTTTCGATGCGTGCTGAGACGTTGCAACACTAATGCGAGCTAACCTGAAAATTTGACATGTCCAGTCGGGATGCGCCATTCACGCCGCAATGTGTCCAGGCTGCCTATAGATGTTGCTTAACGTGTCTGCGAAGCTCCAGAACACGGCGCTGTTTGGGGGCCAGCCACCCGGCAAACCGCTGGAGCTGTCTGCACTCTATTCGGGCCATCAGCAACTCATCGCACAAATCGGCGGCCTCATCCGTGCAGAAATGAGTTAGATGTTATGTCTTGAGCCATGGGGGTGCAGCCAATGGCGGGGGTGACCAAATGCGAAACCTTCCTCCAACTTCACCCCCACATGACCGCCCCCGCGATGAGCCTCAGCACGGGGGAGCCCATCATGCCACAGCACGACCTAGTGCAACACGTAACGGCTCACGACGAGTCGGGCCGCACAGTTGGCCTCCTGACGAAAGCCCAACACCAACATCTACACGCTTGGTTACAACACACACCACACACGCGCAACCTGGCCACAGAGGTAGTGTCCCTACTAAGGAGACAGGACGCACAAAGCAGCCACCACCCCATGAGAGGGGCACAAGACAAAGCCCTTAACACCCTACACACCACGCGACTCTTTACAAGTACCGTCCAAAGATGGGCTGACCCACTCACAGTTAGACCAGAAACCACCACCTACTGGAGCCCTGACATCAATGACACGGCCTTTGGTGCACACCACAACTGCCTGCTGGTGCGCCACACTGGATTATCCACATGGAATGTGCCGGCAGACGATGCAGTGGCACTAAAATGCGTCAACCATGCGATACACTCAGCTACACAGGAGGAGGCCATGGCCACCATCATGCTGATCCCCGGAAAAAAGGGCATCTCCTACCCAAAACACATTGACACCCTGCGGCGCTACCCCGAGTACTGCCAGCACCTGGCTAGCATACCCCCTACCAAGAATAAATGCTCCAAGCCAGGCAAGCACGCCAACCTCCACATCTACGTCATTTGGAACGCAGCGGGACAACACCTCGTCGCCAAAGGCAACCCCCAAGGATGGCTAGCTAGCACTGCCACTGCCCTCCACCCCCAACGAGACACACACCCAATCCGCAGCAGACCAACGAATCAAAGCCAGCCGGCCACACCCCCTAACGGTCACACACAACATAGGCGCTTGCCGAAGGACAGGGACCTCCCCACCTCGGGACACCAACGTAGCCTGTAACAGTAGTGTTTGTGGGGTCAGGATGCATGGTCGGCTGAGAGATAAATGTCGGCTGCAGCCGCCAGGCATGCTGAGTTATGCGGCTATTGTTGCCGCTGCGACTGTCTACATACTGTTCGACAGCCTCCGACTCGCGCTGTGGTAGTGCAAAGTACTTACATCGTCGAGAATCAGCTCATCCTCAAAACAACTCGCTTCCCAGTCTTAAGTCACTGAGCCAGTCATTCGATCAGCAGTCCACAGAGGTCTCGTAACCAAGCCTCCGTAAGCCTCGAACACTGCAGGATCTCATCATAAGTAAAAAGCAAGTCACACCTCATGGGATCCTGCATTGAGAAAAGAAACAGTAACATACCATTCATCCTAGCTGAGTGTCTGGACTGTTGCACTCTCCCCCACTCCGAAAAGCTACGTCCCGGAGCTTGCTGATATCAGTCAGAATCTTGCGACAACAGGCAAAACAGGCATGCACGGACAGGCAGGCAGAAACATGCTTCATGCTTCATGCAACAGACAAGCAAATGCATGAGCTCCATGTGAACCATGCTAGAACTATGAAATCAGAGTCTTGAGCTGACCGGTGTCTCGTTCTCCTCCTCCTCCAAAGCTGACCAAAGAAACCATCGTGACAGAAACTGAGAAACAGAAGATGTGGTAGCTGTGTTCAGCGCAGGTTGCAATGGGTGATCGGTCCATGCCGGCTGCATAATGCTAGAACAGAGTTGGTGGGATGTAAGCAGACATATGCCTTGTCCCTAACCAGAGTGGATGGTTGCGGGGTCATGTGCTTGGTTGCAGTCATGCCCATGTGATGCAGGTCGGTGCGCATGGGAGTTATATGGCTCCCCCGGCTCTGCTGTAGTAACTGGCATGTTAGCCAGCCAGTGCAGCCGTAAGGAGACGCTGGTACTGTGCACTTTGAGGTCACTTGAGGTGCAAGGCTGCGAAGCTCAAGAGCCTAGGCGTATGTGCCCGATCGATTGGATGCAGAGGTGTGTGTGCCTTACTGCATAGTGTGTGGCCCATGCATGAGTTAACATGAGAGAAGCAGTACGGCAACTGCAACCCTAGGCAAATGCGTGATAGCTTTGCCCCGTGCCGATGTGTGCTACCTCAGGGGACACCTGGGCTGCTCGATTGTGTGCTACCTCAGGGGACACCTGGGCTGCTTGATTGTGCGCTACCTCAGGGGACACCTGGGCTGCTTGATTGTGCGTCGGCTGTGCGGCTAACGACTTGTTTGTAATGGTAGGCTGCTGGCTAGGGTGCTTTGCTGCCATGATGTGTGGATGCTACCTCAGGCAGAACCTGGGCTGTGAGAGTGTGCGCATGTCGTGCAACTATGCGGCTTGAGTGTGATGGCAGGCTGCAGGGTGAGCTGCCATGGTGTAGGAAGGTGCTTTAATCTCTGCAAGGAATACAGGAGTGTAGGCTGTAGGTGATGTCTCTGTGGCTGAAGCCAGCAGGATGCATGAAGCTAGAGCTGTGCTATGTGCTATGTGCCGTCTCTGTGGTTAATGCCAACAGGTTGCATTGCATTGCGTGGAGTGGCATCGCGACCGTACTGTGAGGTCTCGCCTAATGCGGGATGTGCAGCGATGCGACTGTGCTGCAGGTGCGGTGCGAGGACAGCTTACTGCGTCTTCGCCTCCTAGAAAAAGCATCCGAGCTCTCCGCTGTGGGGCTCCACTTGTGCTGTGGGTTGGGCTGCAAATGCGTCGACCGAGTCTAAAAAGAGCGATGTAGCGATAAGAAGAACGTGCGCTAGAGAAGCAGCTATGTGTGGCGTGATTGGTGCTGGGCTGAGCTGAGAGTGCATGCCGAAAGACGTCAAGATATGACTACTGGACTGGCCCCATGCCACTTTGCCCTGCTTGTCGTGTCTATCAGCTTAAGACTATGCCTGATAGGCTGGGTGCTTTGCCAACTGCATGTTATGACTCTCTGCAGGCTGGTGCACTGCAAGGTACTGATCTCTGCTTGTGCAGGCTGATGTTGGTGGTGATGGTGTGC
Source organism: Haematococcus lacustris (assembly GCA_030144725.1). NCBI lineage: Eukaryota > Viridiplantae > Chlorophyta > Chlorophyceae > Chlamydomonadales > Haematococcaceae > Haematococcus > Haematococcus lacustris. The sequence goes on from JASKMD010000046.1 coordinate 28,147, forward strand.
TCTGTGCCTATAAGTGGCCAGGTACGCTTGTTGCTGGTGTCTCTGCTCAGGGCAGGAGTGCCACTATGTGTTCTCTGCTGATTGTGTTGATAGAGATGAGGCTCTGCATAGGGCAGGTGTGGTGGGACTCTGCAAAGAGCAGGTTGGTGTAAGGTTGGCTGCATTGTTACAGGTATGCAACACGACTCTTGCAAGTTGGTGCTCTGCAAGGCTATGCTCTCTGCCTAGTGCAGGCTGTGGTGTAACTCTGCTTAGATCTGCAGTTTGGCTGCAGATTTACAGGTCTGGTGATAACTAGTTCGCTAAGCTCCCGTTAGTTGGGGTGGTGGCGGGGATGATGGTGGCAAGCAGCGCACGTGTAAATGTGCAAGGCAAGCTAAGCAATCCTCCGCGTCAGCGGGACAAAGCAAGGACTAGCTAAGCTCCGTGTAAACGGGTAAAGCAAGCCTGCGAAACAGCTGTGCAACACCTCTGCAGAATCAGCAGGAGACTCTGCAGTAGGCCCAGTGACAAACGACTCCGTTGGCACCTCCGAATAAGTTGGCTCGGGTGTCACTGCGCACAGGTCCATAGATCGAACAATTGCGGAAACCAAGTGTAACAGTAGTGTTTGTGGGGTCAGGATGCATGGTCGGCTGAGAGATAAATGTCGGCTGCAGCCGCCAGGCATGCTGAGTTATGCGGCTATTGTTGCCGCTGCGACTGTCTACATACTGTTCGACAGCCTCCGACTCGCGCTGTGGTAGTGCAAAGTACTTACATCGTCGAGAATCAGCTCATCCTCAAAACAACTCGCTTCCCAGTCTTAAGTCACTGAGCCAGTCATTCGATCAGCAGTCCACAGAGGTCTCGTAACCAAGCCTCCGTAAGCCTCGAACACTGCAGGATCTCATCATAAGTAAAAAGCAAGTCACACCTCATGGGATCCTGCATTGAGAAAAGAAACAGTAACATACCATTCATCCTAGCTGAGTGTCTGGACTGTTGCATAGCCACAACCAGCTCACGGAACACTCCACGACACAGCCACGGATGGCCATCACCGAATGGGCAACGATCGCGTACTCGGACGGCAGCTGCATTAAGACCTCGGGGGCAGCCCCGGCGAGCGTCGGGGCGGGGGTCTACATCCGCGGGAGAACAACGTCCTCATCACAGTCGCCCTTGACAACCCAGAGAGCAACACCATCAACAAGGCAGAACTCACAGCGATACACGCGGCACTCAAAGCAGGGGCCAAACGCATCGCCACCGACAGCCTCTGCTCCCTCTACCAGATCCGCAGAGCCCTCGCTAACCCGATGTCGCTCATCACCCACAGACACAACGACATCCTGACAACCATCGCTACCCTTATCATCGACAGCCCCGTGACAATCCACTTCTACAAAGTCAGGGCCCACTCGGGCATCATCGGCAACGAAGGCGCCGATGCCCTCGCCAAGCACGCGGCACTACACCTAGAGCTCGCCAACACCCCGGCCTACAGCCCAACCACACGGAAAGAGACGAAGAACTGGCTCAGCAACGCAGCTGACGGCGACTCCCCCGCCCCATTGCCGGACTGCCGCCACAGCGTGCGGGCACACATGCACCGCAAGCACAGCCTCGGTCTCGCCAATCAAGACAACATCTACTACCAGATGTCCCAGGAGATCACCAAAGCCGCGGCGAAAGGAGCGGGCGAAAGAGTGATGATCGACACGAACATCTCCACCCACGCGCAACGCACTGCCCTACTCTACCGCACCGGAGGGCTATACAATCAAAAACTAGCCATGCGCTGGAAACGGGCGACGGATGACCGATGCCCACTCTGCGGGGAAGCGGACAGTGCCACTCACCTCCTCTCGGGCTGCAGCGAGACACTACCGATGGTGCAAGAACGGCACAACGGGGCGGGCCGCCTCATCACTAAAGCTATAAGCAAGGGAACACTAGGCGGGTGCATCAGCTTCGCGGACACCGGCAGCTGGGAGAAGGGCGCAAAAGAAAGCCTAGACCTCCCCAGCGACACGCTACACACAACACTCCGAACACTCGGACTGAAACCAGAAGATACTAAACACACCACCAGGCCGGATATCCTCATGGTGCTCCCTTATAAGAAGGCAAGCAAGGACGGCAAAGCCCCCAAGCAAGTATGTATCATAGAAATCAAATACTGCTCGGACTCAAGGTGGACGGACCAATTAAACAAGGCACTCACTCAACACACCCACTTAGCCGAGACCATACGCAAGGAAGACCATATGGTCACTATCATACCAATCCTACTAGGCATAGGGGGCATAACCTACGAAGCGCACACACGGCAACACCTCTTGGCCCTTGGGATCACACAAGCCAACACTACCAAGCTGCTCAACAAGTTAACTAGACACTCTATGGAGGCAGCCCACTCTATTGCAAAGACAAGCTACAGACTCAGGGCTACCAAAGGGGGGGGAGGGTAGGGGGGACGCCTCTTCTTTGGCTTGATGGTGGGAGCAGGCCGCGCCCCAGGCGGTAGCTCCTCCCTTAATGCACGCCGGTGAATACCGGAGTAGTCTTCTTCTTCTTCTTCTTCTTCTAGCGAGAATAGTCGTGCCAACGGGGCTGGCGGTGAGGCACCTCCACGCGTTGACTTCGGTCGCACGGATTGGCTAAGCTACCTCACCACCGCACCCAGCGGTATATAAATTGGGATGCAACGGGAAAGCCTTCCCAGGCTTGAACGGGCACCGCTTTGTCCAGCGGAATACAAATGAGGTCCGGGTGCCGCACACGACCGCTGCGGGTCATCGAGCTGTTGTGGAGTTGCTGGCGTCGTCAAGGAGGGAGCAGAGCTACCTCAACGCGGGACGTTGGCTGACAGCTGAAGTTTGGACTTTTGGAGCCTGAACTTCAGCTTTTAGTGCGACATCCGGCGGACAAGGCTGGAATTGCTCTCGTCAACGAGGAGAAGAGATAAGGCCAGCTGCCGAGTGCACTAGTCTTTGCTCCTATCATGCCTCTTTGTTTGCCTTGGGTGCTAGCTGTGGTCTGTGGCTACAGCTAGGGCAGCTTGATGGGGACATGTCCAGCCTGTGTCCAACGTTTGGAGGTGGGAGCAGGCCGCGCCACAGGCGGAAGCTCCTCCCTTAATGCACGCCGGTTTGTACCGGAGTAGTTTTCTTTCTTTCTTCTTTCTTTCAGTCGTGCCAACCCTTCAGGAGTCGAACCCGTGTTGCCAGGGTTATCACTAAGTGTCCCCAACTAACAGGAAGAGAGGCCTTACAGCACCAGTGGCAGGGCCACCGTCACACTGTCTGGGGCAACACACGCTCACACAGAGCAAGCAGCCCTCGTGGGCACAAAGGGGGGACAGGGGGAGGCCTAGCGATTGTCAGGCTGCCACATGCTACCCGGACTACACTAGGTGACAAACAGCAAGGACAAGGCACAAAGCTCTAAATGGCGTCCTTAGCGTCCCCACCACTGCCTACTAGGAGGCCCCGCTAGACAAGGGAAGCAAGACAAGGAGACTACCCCCAGGGCCAAATTAGGCTAGGTGAAGGTCAGTCCAAATCCGCAGGAAGCATGTCCTCTATGGCGGCAGTCTCGGGAAGGTGGGTGCGTAGCTGCCTGGCTTGGCCGTCACCATGGGTGCAGATGAAAGGGTGGTTGTGAGGAATGGAGTGCCCGGCAGGCCACTTGTGGGGGATGGTGTGCAAAGCAACAAAGTCCTGCACTTGAGACCAGAAATCACCTACAACATAGCGGCACACTCTATCACATAGGGACAAGGCAGGGGTGGCATCAGGTAAGGCGTCAGCCAAGTGCCAAAGCTCATCCAAGGAGGTTTGACGTAGGGCATGGGCTTCATCATGATCCCTAGCAGCTAGCTGCCGGGCCCACCAGACCCGCCGACCACGCCACATGGCTCCCAATGCAGCCAAGCAGACCACATCCCACACCCCCTGGTGGACATGGGTGGTGCAAGGTGACATGGCCAGCCAGACATGCGCAGTGTGGAGGTGGACAGCAGAGGGCAAGGCTCGGCGCAGTTCGCGCACAACGGCACAAGCTAGGGGGCAGTCCCAGAAAGTGTGGCGCCTCATGGCACTGCCTTGAGCATCAGCCCTGGCCTGCCCTTGGAGAGAAGGATCCCGCACAGGAACCCAGCCGCACGGGCAGGCCATGCCGATGTTGAGACCCCCCGCACAAGGGACCCCGTTGACTACTAGGCGCCACATGACCTCCTTTGAAGAGTTCAGCCAGGGTAGCTTCCACAGGGAGGGGAGCCGTGAGGCAAGCCAAGCCTCCCCATGAGCTTGGGTGGCGGGGGCTAAGGAGGGAAGGGGTAGATGGGGGGCGGAGGTAAGTGGAGGGGGAGGGGACCACATCCCAGCCAGGGCGTCCTTGACAAAACGAGCGTTGGCTTCCGCCCGCAGCATGGTGACCGGCTCCATAAGGACCCGGGTGAGGCACTTGACCGTGGCACCCTCAAGGATGGGGATGGGGGGGGGTGCTGGCGCCCTGCCCGGTGGGGGGCCCTTAGGCAGCCAACCTAGCCGGTCCATCACCATGGCTACTGCCACCCTTTGCAGAGCTTGGGGGTCCGCCGGGGCTGGCAAGGGATCTTGCCGTGCCACCTCTTGCTGCCAACCGGTGGGCAAGCGGGCCCACATGGCGAAGAGGCCTGTAGCGCAGCGGGCTGGATTGGCTCGAACGGCCACTGCTATGCTTCTAGCAACCTGTTCCTCCCCCCACACCGCCCGCAGCCACTCCCTGGACCCCACCCTGCTCCCCCGGCCCGCTGGCTGAGTGACCCGGCAGAGGTGGAGGAGGCTGCTGAGGTTGGTGAGGGAGGGGATGGCTGCCAGCTCTTGAAAGCTTGTGGTAGCCCACTCCGCCACCCACTGCAGAGCTTGAGCCCCCGCCTGTTGTGGGAAGGGGGCAAGGGGCTGCTGGGCGTCCTCCATAGCTAGCAATGGGTTGCCCCACACCGGGATATGGCCACATGCTGGCCCGACTGGCAGCGGCAGCTCCGGCGAGAGGTCAGCTGGGCAGCCCAACCCACGGAGGGCTGACACAATGCGTCGTAGGAGGCTTGGCAGACCAGCCTCTGGAAGGTTGCCGCTAACGCCTGGCTTGGCCCGGGCTAGGGCTAGGAGGTGGAAGGCAGGGTGGAGGTGGGGGCTGGCGGTGAGGAGGATGAGGGGAGTGAGGGACATCCACGCCGCCCGATGAGGCGGGTGCTGCAAGCGCTGCAAGCGCTGCAGCTGGCTGCGTAGGTGGCGTTGCCTGCTGGGAGTGGCTGCTTGCATGGCTGCTTGCAACTCCCGGCGCCGGCGGACCTGCATGGGCTGCGGGGGGAGGCCATCACAGGCCAGGAACCCCAGCAGCTTGCACGCCCACACCGCATGGCGGGCCCCAACTAACAGAAAACCTACCCCTGGTAATCAAAACGACGCCGCGTCTTAGCCACGTGGTCTCTAATCATGCTACGCACATCCCGGGATAGAGCACTCTGTCAGCTACGGGGTGCAGCGTGTTTCATTAATTCCCGTGCATTGTGCTGAGCGCACTGGCGGCTCAAACTTGAACATTCAAGTTCATGCGCGTATTGCTCATGCGGGCCTCGCCGCGGCCGACCGACGCGACCGACGTGGCCCAGTAGCCCCTGCAAACAGTCAGGGACAGTCGCCGCAGTAAAAACGGTCATCACGGCATGCCAAACAGATGCAACTGAGCAGTACAACATGTGACAACGCCCCTCCTCTCCTCGAGGTCGTGCATTCTGGCAGCGGGTCAGGGGCGGCACCAGCACCAGCTGCCTGCTGCTGCCAGGGGGGTGCGGCAGGAGGGGGGGGCAGGTCAGGGGTTACCTTCCTCGACATCTTGGTCGTGCATGTGGGCAACTAAGACCTCCTCAATGGCTTGATGCAATTCAGCCCACTCCTGGCGATTAAGCAGTGTTACCAAATACGGCTGGGCCATGGGTACGCATGAGATGGTGACCATGCACCCATCCTGAGCCGCTTGTTCCACTTGCAATCGCATAGCATCGCGAGCCATCATCTCATTGAGAGCTGGCTCATTCACAGCCAACAACCTTGCAAACATTCCTGGCTCCTCCTCCTCCCCCTCCACCTCCCCCTCCCCTTCCTCCCCTTCCTCCCCTTCCCACTCCCATGCTTTCGATGCTGCACCCTTGGCTGCACGTTCCAACAGCCTTGAGTTGAAGTACAGGCGGATCAGCTTGTCAGCGGTGTCTGACTTCAGCCGGTTGCGGCGCTTGTTCTGAATGAAGTCTGTGGAGCTCCACGCCCGCTCGCATGATGTGGTTGAGGCAGACTGGGAGGTGATCCTCTGTGCAAAGCTGTTGAGGGCTGCGTTGTCACGGGTGCTGACCACGTCCCACCACTTGTGAGGTGGTGTGCGCACGGCCATTGCCATGAAGCAGTTGTACTTGGGATCACGCAAGTAGTCCACCAGCTGTACCTTGCACTCGTCGGCGAATTAAGGGCTATTGAATCAAGGGCTGGCTGGCTTGGCAGAGTTGCGAGTTGAGGTCTGAGACTTGGCATGTAGGCTGCTGTGACCTAGTGGAGGAGAATACTCCCTTGGGCCAAAGTGAAATTCTTGGTCATTGCGGTGCTGCTGGACCATCAGCTGGGCCCTCACCCCGAATTTGGCTAAGGGAGATGGTGCTAACTGATTGAAGTGACTTTTTGAAATTTCTGAGTATGAGGAGTTGTCAGGCATCAGAATAGAAGCACAACCTAGTAGGTAGCATGTGCAAAGTCAAAGCCAGTAAGGAATGGGGGCCAGTTTAATGAAACCCTGCACTAGATTTATTCTCACTTTGAGGCTCAAGGGGCCTTTGAAACCTTGTGCAGGGTTTCAATTGACGCTATGCAGGGTTTGCAGACCTCGTGCAGGGTTTCATTAACCTAGCACAGGGTTTCGCCGACCTTGTGCAGGGTCTCGCACTGCAGAGTCAATTATCAATTGTGCATGTGACTTGCATGCAAGAGCGCGAAAACTGACGGGCTTGGTATTGGAATCTGCGCTAGCTGCCACCAAGCATGCCGTTGGTGTGCCATGAGGTCGCGAGGCGCCATGAGAGGAAACCATGTCGACCTCGCAAAGCCCGCAGCAACACGCAACATGTCCCGTCGCATTACATGAGTAGGAGCATCTGCATGTCGGTGTTTCTTTTGCTCTCACTATGTTCTTGACCCGAAGACGAACCCACTGATGTGCATGCCTGTACAGAGGGAAGAGCTGGTGTTGCTGAGTCAGGAGTTGCACGTGACGAGCGTCCTGCAGTGCGGGGAGGGGAAGCTCAGGCTGCTCACCACCAACGTGGCCACAGTGGAGCACTGGCAGACAGGAACAATTGTGGTTGGCGATGCATCCTGGCAGTGAGTGTGCACCCTGCTGACTCCACTGTCCCCTGACTGGGCCCAAGATGGAGCGTAGCGATGATCAAGTGCCAGTTACACTGGCTGTGTCAGGATGTGGTTGGTGTGATGCACTTTTGCTGGCTCTGATAGGTTGAAGTACACACCAGGCTGCACACATGCTGCAGCAGGCAAACAGTGAGGGGGGGGGCACCGGCACAATGCTCATGGAGCTCCGTCCTTATAACATATGGCTTCATCACCATCACCACAGCTTAGCGCCATAATAATCTCATGTGTGGCATGTGTTGCAATCTCTTGTGCCACATTGCAACCTCCCGTTTGGTGGCTGAGTCGGTAATGGGTGACTCCGCAATAAGTTGAAGGTCGTGGGCCCCGTTTCACCTAACGACATAAGAAACTGCTTTGCTATACATGCAAGTTGCCGCAAGGCCGGAGGCTTCGACCTCCTTGTTGGCGAGGGTGCAGTTTTCCATTCCTTTTTGCGACATTTCAGAGCCGCCTGCAGCACCAATACCCCACACGCAAAACCTTCCTGCAGGGCTGTGGCCTAGGGCTGCGTTTCCACACACCATTCATCATTCCAACTCACCACCACACATCTTTTTCTCAACGTAAACCCCTGCCCTTGGACCAATGAACCAGCAAACCATCACCCGCCCCCCAGACTACCTTGAGAAACTAAGGCACTGCATACCCTCCTCAGTGTGCTAGGGAGGACCACCACATGTGCTGCAGAGTGCCCTCCTGGGAGGTATCTTACAATTGAGCAGGCCATGGGCTGGTTGGGGTTCTATGCGACTTATGCCATTGCTGTGCAGAGCTGACTGTACCAGCAGGCTCATGGCAACGATGTGGCTGGCCTCATTGTGTGTCTGCAGGCCAGCATGGACCAGTGCTTTCGCCATGCTAACATGCACTTCAAGCGACTCCCCCTAGCGCACACAGACCACCCCTTCAACAGCGAAGATGGGCTGAGGCGACTGCTGCAACGCGCCAGTCAGTCACCGGGCGTAATCCCAAGCGAAGCCATCCTGAACCTAAACATATCTAGTGCGGCACATCGCAAGCTGACTGGGTTTTGGGGGAGTGCCTGGAATGGCTTAAAGGCTGTTGGGAAGGTGTGTGGGACGTGTGTAGTACAGCTGACAAGGTGGTTGCATGGCCCAGTCCTGCAGGTCAGCATGTGACTGACAAGCCCCTATCGTTCCCTCTTGCTGCTGCTGCTGCTAATGGCAACCATCACATAGTCACCCCCGAAGTACCCCACATCACATGCTTGTTCTTGCTGACCTGGCCGGGTGAGGTTGGGCCAGATCCTGCCAAGTCTTGCTCTCCGCTCTCCTGCTCTGCAGGGTGCCTTGAATGTGGCATCCAGTGCTGTGTCAGGTGTTGCGTCCGTGGCAACAGGCCTGTACCAGGCAGCAGGCGTGGCGGCGGAACTCGTGAGAGGGAACCCGGTGGTGCTCGATGGCAGCAAGGTACGACCCTATTCAGATGGGCGTGGCCCTCTGGGCTGTGGCTAGCGTCACACTTGGGCTCTATGACATGGTTGTAAGTGGCCCTCGACATGTTCGAGATGTTGCTCTGTGGGACAAGCAGCTGCTTGCATGGAGCAGGAGCTGGACCTGCTGGCCATGAATTGGGACGCCCTGAGCCGCTAGGTTCAGAGCCCTGTATTAACCTTAATGAGCTCAGGCGGGTTGCAGGTGGGTCAGGCTCATAAAGCACTGTCATCACCACCATCACCATCGCTATCACCACCACCACCACCATCACCATCACCATGACCACCACCATGACCACCACCATGACCACCATCATGACCACCACCATGACCACCATGACCACCATGACCACCATGACCATCACCATTACGATCATGACTATCCTTATCTTCCAGCATTAGCGGTCACCATAGGCTCTGCCAAATGTCCTGCAAATCATTTTGTTGCCCAGTTTGCCTAACAGCCATTAAGCAACCATCATAAACTGTCACCACCAATGTGCTGCTAATGAATTGGCGACACCTTACTGTGTAAAGCCACAAGCACACAAGCACACTTACAGACAGCCTTTTCCTCGTGCTGCCTTGGGTGGGCACACACAGCCTGCTGAAGCCACCCAGCATTACATCCCTAGCCACTTCAAACTGGCACCCAACCTAGCACACCCACCCCACCAACCAGTAGCAGCCACCCACCTGCAGGTAGTGTGCAACAACTGCTATGCGCACATGACGGCGGGCATCCAGTTCAACATGGTCATTCGCGGAATGAGCTCCGCTCCTTTTGTGTATGTGGACTCCATGCTGGTGAGAGGCAGCACAAGCACTACCCTATGTTGAGCTGAGCTCCAACAACAGCCCTGCAACTACTGGACCTCTGCACCTCCAAATATAACCATAGCGAGTTGATCATTCGGCGATGAAGTCCATCTACTAGCAATAGTATTGGCTGCAACAAGTGACAAGGCAGTGCATGCTAGGTGAACATGTTTAGGTGCACCTACGTCAACTATCAGACAAGTACTACACTGATCCTGCACCCCAATCGAATAAGAGCAAGCTCGGAACTGAGTGAAGTAATCTAGCCACGAGCAAGCAACGCCTGCTGCTTTTTCCTGTGGCTGCAGCTCACGGTGTACGGTAGCCTGGCCATAAACATGGATGCCGCGGTGTCAAGCACGGGTCGTGCTAGCGCATCCTCGCGTCCCCTGTCCCTCGTACCCGACCGCCAAATCGCGACCATCACCTTCCCGGTCGCTTTCATCCCGGTGCAGATCAGCTTTGCGGTCGGCTTGCAGGTGAGCAAGTTAACCTGCTGCCAGCTGATGAAGATGAAACCCAGCAGCTTCCCAATCATGTGGTATGATCCAGTGCCCTGGCTGCAAAGTGGATGGCTTCAAGGTCTGTTTGAAAGACTACACTACAGTGGCTCCCTATGCCCTGTGCATAGTAGCTCGCTGCCTTGCAAGCTGAGGTACTACCCTCTGGGCTTCAGTGCTAGCCCTTGCTAGCTTAGATTGCCTCCCTGACGTCGAGGTCGTGGTTGGGTGCCGGCTTACGCACAAGCCACAATGCAACAATGATTTAGGTGCACTTGTTACACAGCTCACTCCGTCTACCAGGACCTTGGCCTCACTAGGGCCCACATTAGAGTGGACCACTAGAGTCCACTCCATAACGGTTTTGTTTGTGTGGAGTTACGTTCCCATGCACATGGCACATGCACATGGCATGGGCGCCTACTGCCTAAACCATTACCTAACCCCTGTGACAGGGCTATACCCTAGAGTTGGCATGACAACCATGCGCTAACTGTAAGCTGATGACAGCTGAATGGGGTGGCACACACGACTGTGCCACAGAGGGCTGCTGCTGCTGCTGCTGCTGGGCCTTGGGTAGGCGGTCTCGCAGCCGCTTGTACCCCAAGTCAGGGTACTCATTGCCCTTGGCTAGAAGAGGTGGCAGGTCTGGCCGCCAGTACAGCTCCAGTGGGCGCCACCTGCTCACCCCATTAATGCATTGCATTGCATTAATGCAATGCATTGCATGTTCAGCGCTGCACTGCAGTCCCTGTCTATCTACCTGCCTGGCTGCGGTGCTTGCCCTTGCCCTTGCCCTTGCCCTTGCCCTTGCCCTTGCCCTTGCCCTTGCCCTTGCCCTTGCCCTTGA
>JASKMD010000420.1:0-34946 GCA_030144725.1 Haematococcus lacustris
TTGCAGGTCTCCGCACACACCCACTGCTAATCCCCTTCCACATTGTCTCCTTGATAGAGCCTCTCTTACCAATCTTCCACCCCCTCCACCTCAGCTGGCCAACACCCCACACATCCCCATGATACACTTCCCCTCCTTCCCCTCCTTCCCCTCCTTGCTCTCCTTCCCTCCTTCCCCTCCTTCCCCTCCTTCCCCTCCTTCCCCTCCTTCCCCTCCTTCCTCTCCTTCCCCTCCTTCCCCTCCTTCCCCTCCTTCCCCTCCTTCCCCTCCTTCCCCTCCTTTCCATCCTTCCCCTCCTTCCCTTTCTCATCTCATCTCACCTGGGTCCCTCCCCTTATTGCAAACCCTCATCCATCCCCCTTCCACCCAGCTTTACCTCTTCCTCCTCCTCCTCCTCCCCATTATCCTCCCCTTATCTCACCCCGCACCACACACTATTGCTTCACTTTCACCTGTACTTGGCAATAGCGGCTCCCCATTCCTCCGCCTTCATCGCATCCCGTGTGGTCATCAGCTGCTGGCGCAGGCTTTGCGTGTCCAGCTGCAGCAGGCTCAGGTGGGCATGGAAGGCGGATAGGAGCTGCCCACAGCGCACTCGGCAGGCCGCCATGCAGGACTGCATGCAATGACATATCCATGGGCCAGGGTCAAGGGGGCATGGGCAGGGTTGCATGCAAGGGCAGCAGCTGGGCAGGACAACGACTGAAGGTCAGGGTCAGGGTCAGGGTCAGGGTCAGGGTCAGGGTCAGGGTCAGGGTCAGGGTCAGGGTCAGGGTCAGGGTCAGGGTCAGGGTCAGGGTCAGGGTCAGCAGCTCCCTACTGCTAGTCAGCGTGGTGGTGAGGGCCAGAGCGTACTTTCAATCGCGTCAGCTCAGTGACCAGCAGAGGATCCGCCTCCTTCACGACAGGTGGCAGCGTCAGGTCTGGCAGCACCTCCAGTGGCAGGGCGTAGGGGTTGAAGCTGAGCCCAGTGGCCTCCTCCCGCCGCACGACCTGGCCATGCAGCCCCAACAACAGCACAAGGTTCACAGCATCATCATCATCATCAGCAGCAGCAGCAGCAGCACGTCATGCATGCAGGTTCTGCATGCAGGGCAGAGGCTGGCAGGGCAGGGCGGATGGGTGGCTGCGCTGGGGAGGGTGAGGCGCTGCCGCCACTGAGGTCAAAGCAGCGAAGGCTGGGCAGAGGGGTCCTAGGTGGGCTAGGGCCAGAAGCAGGGGCCAGGGCTCTTCCATTTCCAGTCCAGTCCCCTTACTGGGCCTGGCCCTGGCTTGCATATGCTGCAGCCACTGCACATGCCACTGCACAGCACATGCGCCCTGGCCTCAAGCCCCACATGCGCCCTGGCCTCATGCCTGTGGTGGGACGCCAGCCAGGGAACGCACCCCATGGCCCCCTCCTCCCTTGGTGCATGCCTGCCCAATGGATAGGGCCATGCCCGTCCTTCCTGATCAGAGCTTCCAATGCTGCGCTGTGTGCATTGCAGCAGGTGCTGAGTGCTGCGCAGCACAGCCTGCTCCCCGCCATGTCCCTCAACATGTAGCCGCAGGGCTACAGCGCTACAGGTCACTGCCACGCAGGCAGCCATGGCCAGCTCACCACCCTGCCCTGCCCTGCCCTGCCCTGCCCTGCCCTGCCCTGCCCTGCCCTGCCCTGCCCTGCCCTGCCCTGCCCTGCCCTGCCCTGCCCTGCCCTGCCCTGCCCTGCCCTGCCCTGCCCTGCCCTGCCCTGCCCTGCCCTGCCCTGCCCTGCCCTGCCCTGCCCTGCCCTGCCCTGCCCTGCCCTGCCCTGCCCTGCCCTGCCCTGCCCTGCCCTGCCCTGCCCTGCCCTGCCCTGCCCTGCCCTGCCCTGCCCTGCCCTGCCCTGCCCTGCCCTGCCCTGCCCTGCCCTGCCCTGCCCTGCCCTGCTACCCTGTTGCCTGGCAGGATCTCTGCTCTGCACTGCCACCCCACCAGGGGTGCACCCTAGGCTCCAGGGCCACAAGGCTACAGGGCTACAGGGCACTGCCGCACAGGCAGGGCCTTACCCTGAGGCCTGGCAGGCTGTTGACGCCCTGCACTGCCAGCACCACGCTGGCCACCAGCTGCTCCTCCACAGCCTCCAGTGACGGCGAGTACCTGCCGCAGTGTGGGCAGCATGACAGCAAGCTTGCTCAGCACCAAATCTGGTTTGAGTGGCAGGTGTGACCAAACGCACCTCACCCCTCCTGTGCTGCAGCAATGCTTGCAGATGGGATAGTGTGACAGATGTGCTGATGCTGATGCTGGTGACACTGCTAGCGTGACCTGTGATCAGGGCACACATGTTGCATGGTGAGCTGGCAGCAGCAGGAGGCAGCAGCAACAGCAGCAGCAGCTGTAGCAGGCGGAGATGGCAGCAGCAGCGGCAGCTGGAGGCAGTCAGAGGGGCCAGCAGCAGCAGGGCAGGCGGCAGCGCACCGCAGGGTTTCCCCGGCCGCATCCAGCACCAGGTGGAACAGCGCAGGGCCGCGGTAGTGGGGCTGCACATACAAGGACAGGCCGGACACGTACACCTGGCAGCAGCAGGGCAGCAGCAGGGGCTGGTTGCGGGGCACGAGGGAGGGGAGAGGAGTGGAGTGGAGTGAGCAGGCGGGCTTGCGGAGGTGCGCCTGGGTTCAGCATTTTATGGAGGAGGGGTTCGCAGGCGGAGGCATGGGCTGCATTGCAGATGGGTGATCGTGCAGTATGCCCCCCTGATAGGCCTTTCAGCTTCCCTGCATCTAGGCAGCCATGCAGCCAGCAGGTCAGAGACATGGAGCCCAGCACTGCGCTGCCAGCCATGCGGGCCATGGGCAGCCAGGCAGTGAGACAGCCTGTCTACACCACTGGTCAAGGCAAGGCTGGTCAGGGCAAGGCTGCAGCCAAGGCTGCCCTGTCCATCACCCCACCGCACAGCCAGCAAGGCGGCTGGGCAGGGGCTGCCAGGCAGCATCGAGCATGCAGTGCATCAAGGAGGGTGATGGGTGTCAGCTAGAGTCAGGCTCTGCCTGTGCTGCCCATGCGCCCAGGGAGGCCGTGTTGATGAGGTGGCTACGAGCGGCTGTAAGACCACAAGCCCGTCACAAGCACGTGTCAGGCATTACAAACTCAGCCGTGGAAGATGCGTGGAAGATGCACGACCCGTGCCGCGTGTGAGAAGATCACTCAATCCAAGACAAGCCTCAGCCCTGGTATGGCTTCAATGTTGGTCCCATTGCTTCTCTTGCTCATGTCACCCTGTCCCCTAAACCTCATCCAACACCCATGACAGGGTTTAGGCCAGAGTGACACCGTGTGGCCCGTGCCTGCTGCTGGTGTCCTGCATGCTACCTACTCAAGGAGAAGGAATACGTCGAGCTCATGCAGGCACTGTGTGGGCTGGTCTGGTATAGATACATATACATCATACCAGGATAAATGTTTTGATCCCACGACAGGGTGTAGGTCAGAGTGCCCCTGAGTGGCCCTACCTCCCGCTGGTGTCATGTGCACTGACCCCACCTTTACCTCAATGCGGTACAGCAAGCAACCCCCTAACCATGATGTGGGCGCTGTGTGTGCTGACCTGTATGTTTGTGAGGATCCACTCCCGCAGTGCGTCAAACAGGGCCTGGTTGATCAGGCCAGTCAAGCGTGTGTAGGCCCCCTCCTCGAACCGCATGTCCACCGCCTTGCCTGCCGCCACCAGCGCAGCCTGCCGCTCCTGCGCTGCCTTCACGGCTGGGTCCAGGCCGGCGAAGTTGCCTAGGCAATGGGAGGGGAGCAGCAGTGGCAGCAGCTTGGGCGTCACAGCCTTGGATACATGAAGATGGGGCCTGGCTTGGGTGTCTGGGGGTATGTGCAATTAATGACACCCACCATACTTCAGCAGTTGTGCGGAGGGAGAGGGTGGGGCATCCCAGCCTGCAATGCTGGCCTCAAACGCTTGCTGCGCCGCATCAACCACAATGAGGGCCAGCTGCGGGATGACATGCTGCTTCAGGTCAGTCACCTCAGCAAGCCTGGTGCCCTCCTGCACAGCAATGGCAGGGCGCCATTTGGGCTGGAAACATGGTCAGCAAGCTGGGCTGCCGCTGGGGAGCAAGGAGGCGAGGAAGTGGGGTCGGAGATGGAGAGAGCAAGAGGGGCCCGCTGCTGGATGGACAACAAGCACGGCCTTGCTCAGACTAGGGTGCATCTAGTATTGCACATATGCAGCGTACATGGCAGTCACCGCACACACCACAGCACCCATGCCTCAGCGCGAAGCCCTAGACGCGGCATGCGCCCGTACGCACTCTGGTCATCTCACCAGTTGGTTTACAATAGCGACGAGGTGTGCAGGTTTATCCGATGGCGGCGCATCGGAGCGCTGTGCCTGAGGACGATGGAAAGTGACGCCTGAAGTCCCAGAGGGTCCCAGCTCCGCAGTCGGCTTCCGGGTGCCCAGGTAATGCTCCCACCGCGCCGCAGAGGCGTTATCCAGGTCGTGACGGTACACCGCACGCATAGGGAGCTCGTTGATGCCGAATGCATCGCGCATCTACGTACACGAAGGCAAAGCCAGTCGAACCTGGTATCCGTAGCCGACATTGCAACGACATGCGGCTTTGGGCCTGTGCCAGATCCTTGACTCGCGTCGCGCTTGCATCGCAGTACAAAACCCTAGTGTCGGCGTCAGTCACTTGTCCTGGAAATGTTTTCTGTAAGCCAGATGCCAGAGCACGGACGCCTTTCTGCAAGCCAGATTTACGGCTCGACCCTGTACTACTGCGCCGCGCGTGAAGTCTGACATCCCCCAGTCCGTCACCGCACCTTGATATCGTACAGGTAATGGTAGCTCTGCTGCCACGCGGCCAGTAGCGCAGCGTCAGCCACCAGCGCCTCCCTCTTCACCCGCGCCTGGCGCTGCCTAAATAGGAACCGGTCGTACCCCAGACCCGGTTCGTCCTCTCCCTGATAGCGTTTCCTCCCCTCCAAAGCCACAGGTCCCTCCACCCTACCTCCCCACCCCTCTTCTGTTGAGCAGGACAACCCGGACACAGGCCGCGCTGGGTACAGGGGCAGCACACCAGCCAGCCCACCACCCTGGCTGTGTGCAACAGATGCGGCTGCCCTGGCCAGTTCCGCCACCTCCCTTCGGGCCGTCACACTGCTTGCGGAGTGACCACGCTGGCCGCGCTGACTCAGCCGGGCCTGTACAACCGCCAGCTCCTCACCACCTGCGTTCAGCCGTTGCTCCGCCTGCCCCGGGGAGGATGGCAGAGGAGGTTCGGGTGGGGAGGCCTGAGCAGAGCCCTGTGGGTGGTTGGGGTGGTTGGGGTGGCAGGGGGGTTAGCAGAGAGGGTTAGCACAGAGAGGAGGCGCAGCACAGAGTTGAAGCTGGGTTGGGCAGGAGTTGGGTGGGAGCGGGGGTGGCAGGACAGAGGTGAAGCTTGGGTAGGGCAGCAGATGAGTGTACATGGGGGCAGCAGTGGCAAGTGGGCCAGGGCAAGAGAGATGAGGTGTGGGAGGGGGACATGCTTGGAGGGAGGGGGACTGTGTGGGCTGTGTGTCAGGGATGCTGCTGCCTGGCGCAAGCTACTGCTGCCGCCTGCCCAGCTGCCTCCCCACCCCACCTCCTGCATAGCCAAGCTCTGCTGCTGGTGCTCGGCTACCAAGGCGTCCACGTGCCATGCCTTGCTCTCCACCTGAAGCACCAGCACAAGGGACACACCACGTTCACCCCACCACCCTCACACCCCTGGGCACCCAACCCTCACCCAGGCCCTACCGCTCCCCTCCACCGCCTTCGCCACCTCCACAGACCACCTTCACCTATCCCTGACCGCCCTCCTCCTCACCAGGCCCCACTGCTCCCTTTCACTTCCATCTCCTATCACTACCACTTTCACTACACTTGCACTACCCTTTCGCTACCACTCCCTTTCCCTCACCATCTTTACCCGCACCACCTCCACAGCCACCACCAGCATCACACTCGCTCGCCTACCCTTCTGTTGGCACAGCCGTCAGCTCCTTACTATTGCCTGTGGTCCCACCTGCAGCTCGGCCAGCAGCTCGTCGAGGTCACGAGGAAGCTGTACGCCGGTTTGCTTCTCAAATGCGGCGCGGTAGGCCAGCTGGTTATGAGTCGCCGCGAACTCAGCCAGCACCTCGCGCAGGGCCGCGGCTACATGGACTCCCGCGTCGGTCATTACGAAGCGCCGCCACGTCTCATTGCGGCCAGGGGACCAGCCGCTGTAGTGGCCCAAGTGACGGGCCAGGGCCTGAATTGCGGCAACCGAGCTGGCAGCAGCGGTGGCAGCGGTGGCAGCGGTGGCAGCGACTGAGGCGTTGACGAGAGAGCTGCCCGGGCCGCGACCCGCTGACAGTCCAAACTTTCCGCTGATGTTTAACTGGTCTAGCTCAAGAAACAGTCGCGAAGCTGTTCCCGCGTCGTCACGCCCGGCCTGGGTGGCCGGTAGGGTAGCCCGGGTGCTGCCGCGCCCCACCGCGGTGGCACTCCCCACGGACACTTCGCTGCGGGAAGGGTGCAACGATGCGGCGGGCTGCACGCCGAGGCGCTGTAGGATGCGACGGGCCATTGGCTGGGGCAGGGACACGGCTTCGTCAGCAGGCAGGCTCTGGATGTTTCGCCGGTGCTGCTCAACCTCTTGCAGCTTCTGCTGGTGCGAAAGTGCGGCTTGCTGCAGCAGTGACAGCGCGGCCTCGGTCTCGCCATTGAACAGGATGTTGAAGCGCGACACCGTCTTGACACCGCCTGCCAGAAGTAAGGCCGAGCAAGGCCGGCTGAATCAAGGGGTAACAGCGCGTGCGCGAGCAGCAGTGGGACACAGTGAGTAGGCGGGCGGGCAGTTGGACAGGTAGCATGCCGTGCATCAGGTGTGGCCCCCCTCCATCTCCCGCCTCACCTCCATCGGTCCAACGCACTGCGTAGGCTGAGCCGTCCAGAGCTGCTGCCGCCACGCTGCAGGGCCTCCACTCCCAGGTCCCGTCTTGCTTGAACCACCTGGAACGAGCAGGGGCCCCAGGGCCGCGGTACCCACTGCCCAGCAGCCCTGACTGGTCACCCAGCTCTGTGGCTAATCCCGCAGCCTGCAAGAGGGCGGCAGTCAGGCCAGAAGCTCAGGCAGCTGCTGGGGCATTGATCGGTGCAGCAGCCCAACAGGGGGGGCGAGGGCAGGGTTTGCAGAGCCCAAGCAGGTTGGCCGAGCCCTGCTCTATCTGCTGCAGAGCACCACAGAGCCTCCCCCAGCACCCAGACACCTGTCAAGGTCTGTAGGTGTTGAAGCGCGACACCCAGCCTGCTCTACCACTCACTCAACTCCACCCCCGCAGCCTGTCGTGCCTCACCCGCACCTGCTGCTCTGCACCACCAGGGGTGGTGGAGGCAGCAGGCAGGCCCGGCAGGCTGCCCCAGGGCGCCGCTGCGGTGCTCTGCGCCCTGACTGCTGCCAGCATGGCCCTCAGGCCAGTGGCCTGGTCGCACTCCTGCACAGGGCGCAGGCTAAGGCTGGGGGCCAGCACAGGCCAAGCACCACCTGACGTGAAAGGGGGATGGTGCAAGCTGTGACCTGGTGTGAGGTGTGAGGGGCATCATTGGCTGAGGAGTGACACACAGCAGACACAGGAAACCTGCTGGCCCAGCACGGGTACAGCCACACACCGTGACATGGCACCATCACTAGCGCGTGGGTCTAACAGGCGCTGCCTGTGCTCGGGTTTAGTGTTTAGTGCCCACAGGACTGGTAAGGGGGGTGCTGTTCATCCCCCCAGCCCCTGCCCCTACAGCCTTGCCCCTCAGCCCTGCCCTTCAGCCCTCAGCCGCCCTCTCGCCCCCTGGCCCGACCTTGTCGTACACGTACTCCAGCATCTCCCGGTGCACATCAGGAGCCACAGTGCGCCAGAACGCCTCAGGCACCTCCTCCAGTGAGGGGGCGGACGCCCAGAGCGCCCCTGGCCCCGCTGCCCCAGCCCCTGGGCGGCGCTGCCTTGCCGGGTGCAGCCAGGGGCAGGGGTGTCTGGGTCGGCTGCCTGGGACCAGAGGACTGGGAGGGGGACGGCTGCCCACCCCTGCCTGGGCTGCCTGGGGCGGGCTGGATGCGCCAGGGGGAGGGGGGGGCGCTGCGGGGGGTGGGGCCAGGCAGGCTGATGGGGCCTCCCTCTACCTGTACCGCAGAGATTTTAATGGCATGCATCTTGGTCAATGCCCAGGCATGACATGGGATTGGACTTTGAGAGGGTGTCAGGCCCCATAAGTGCCATGGGACCATGCGCTCTGCATGCTGAGAGCATGGTAGCACAGGCATGCCCAGGGGGGTGGCAGCCAGCATAGACGTCCAGGGCAGCAGCAAGCATTGGCATGTAAGGCACGTTGCATAGATATGCTACCATAGGCTATGCTGCAGGGCCATGCAGCTGCCACGCCATGACTGTGGTATCCTCCCACTGCCTAGCGTCCCCGTGAGGTAATGGGTCAGGGTTAGGGGCTAGGGCCGGAGCTGACCCTTGCTCTGACACAGCTCAGCAACTGCCAGACAACATGCTGATCCCACTGCTGCTGCTGCTGCTGCTGCTGCTGCTGCTGCCGCTGCCCTGCTGCTGCAGCATGACTGGGCAGTACCTGCAGAGGGTGCAATACCTTGATGAGCACAGAGCAGCCTGTGGAGTTGGCTGTGACCATGCTCATCCGCACATACCCTGACTTTGTGAGGATTCAAAAGCCCAGAGCCGTACCTGCAGAGGGGGAGTGGGGCCGCTGCCAGGGCCGCTGCCATGTGGCTGGGTTGCCAGCAGTGCTGCGGTGTATGGCTGGGGTGTGGTCTGGCTGCGTGGCTCCAGGCTGGAGGTGGCGGCCTGGCGGGCTGCAGGCGTGCCGGCCACGGTCGCCCGCCAGGACAGCTCCAGAGGGCTGGCCACACCTGCGGCTGTGCGCCCGAAGGGGTCCGGGTGGGACGCTCCTGGGTGGTTGCAGCAGGGGGAGCAGGCATGAGCCAGTAGCAGCACTGGGCACCAGCAACAGGGGCATGGCCTGCAGCACTGGCACGAGGGGCGACCCTTCAGCAGCAACAGCAGCAGCCTAGGCAGGTGTTCGGCAGCATGCACCTCATGCAGCTCACTCCTGGCAGGGCACTGCCGCCATCGTATGGGCAAACATGCCATGATGGCAGCAGCAGGGGGCGGCAGGGGCGGCAGAGGCAACAGCAGCAGCAGGTGCTGCTTATGGACCCCCCACCTAAGCCACCCTCCTACTATGGACGAGTGATCTTATCCTTGCCTGAGCCTTGCAAGTTTGTCACTGGTCTAATACGAGTGCTGGCCATTTGGCCTCATAGCCAGGTGCATGGCTGCATGCACACAGCCATTGGCGGCAGCTGTCAGCTCCTAGAGGCAGCTGGGATGAAGCGCACACCTCTTGGCTGGAAGGCAGCAGGACCATGGCGCTGCTTTAGCAGGGAGACTGGGCCAGGGTGCTTTCCGGCTTGCATGGACCGTGTGCTGGGCGGGCCTGAGCCTGGCAGCATGACACGGGACGCCTCCTGCTGCACGGCCACATGCTGGGCAATGCCCCAGGGCAGAGACTGCGGGCGATCACAACCAAGCAGGGCTGGCTGCAGGTTAGCACGAGCTCACGAGGGCCAGGCTGCGCCAGGCAGGTCTGTGACCTCTGTAGCTTAAGAGCTGCGCTGCCAGGCTGGGCAGCCCACCGTGTCAGTGCTCAAGGCATGGCTGTGCTGCGCCTTGAAGTCCCCACGCTCAAGAGCCTTTATGGTCTCCCTGAGCAGCTCCCGGGGATCGGGGTCCGGCTTCATGCCAGATGTGACTCGCTTATGCCGGATTACAAAGAATGTGCCTCGCAGCAATGCGGCGCGGCTTGCCTTGACGAAGGTCCGAGCAACCCCGGACATGTACCCGTCGCACCAACATGTTTCAGTGGGTTTAGACAAGCACTAAGTGCTGCATCGCTGCATCGACAATTGGACAATTGAGAAGGGACACATGCAATTCAAAATGATCAATGTTTTCTTTGGTTGCTCGCTTTCACATCGGGCTATTGCTGCCTTCCAGTCTCTATGCTGCATTAAGTTATGCAGCTCTGGCTCCGCGGCTCATCCATTCCAAGTTATTCTCTGTGGGGATTGCCAAAGACCCGTTGCCACAGCTAACATAACTGCGCTGAAGCTTTCCTCCATGGGTGTTTAGGTACGGCCACCTGGGGTCACTATGGTCCTTTACCAAACGCCCTGCATCGCACGCGCCTCGTCCCGCGCGTCGTGCCGCCGCAGCCGCCGGTACTGACCTGCCGGTCTCTCACGAGCTCCGCATTGGCCAACTGTTGCACCTGGGAAGTCCATCCGGTGCAGGCGTCCATAGTACCGGCCAATGTTCCGCTTCAGCCGCTGGGTCTATTGGTTCAGGCCAGCCTTGGCGTCCGGGGTGTCTTCCCACTGCCTACGCCCAGTGTCAGGTCCCACAAGGTCTGTTTGGCAAAGTGTACCGTGAGCCATTTGATGCCGCGCTTACACAGCCGTGATCAGCGAGCCTTCCCGATATGCCTACTGCATCAAAGGGCCTGCACGGCCTGGGCGCCCACCAGTGTCGACAAGTGTCCAGGTAGCAAGGTTACTGTAGATGGATGCGGCGTTCTTTTTCAAGCGGTGGCCAGTAGGTACGGTCTACAACAGCACTAGCGCGAGGGCCGGCGGTTATGTTCGGTAACCGGGTGGCTCGCATCTCGCATCGGGCTGCCGCAGCTCGCTCGCAACATGCCTAAGCTTTGCAATGGCCCTACTCCTCCACCACATCAAAGCATATACTACGAGCTGCAGGCAGCATGCCCGAAGGATCTGTTTTTTTCTGGTCTCTCCTTCGACGACATTATTGAGAGGGCTGATGAACGACGAGAGCTTCCTATGATTTCTTATGCTTCCCTATGCTTCCCTTTGCTGTCCTATGCTTTCCGATCCTTCCTATTCTTACTACGCTGACTGCGTCGGCCCATCGCTAATTATGGCCGCCAGTCTGCATCATTTGCGCCGCTGATGAACGCTGGTGGTAGCTTGGAGGAACCAGCAACAATCTCATCTACTTTCGCAGCCTGGTGAGAGCGAGATGATGGGGTACTTTAGACATGAGCATGCTAGGGCTGTATGTATGGGTGATAATCCTAAGGATAGCGCAATCAAAGTAGATGAAGTTCTCGGGGCACACCGCTTGCATCTCTACATGAGGTCAGCACGGCGTTTGATGCACTTCCCGCCTAGAAATTAGGTTTCAGCTCACTGGAATGTCAAAAGCCTCCCAACCCGCGCAGGGCAGATATATTACATTGCAATAGCTTCCCGTGGGAGCTATGAGTATACGTCAACGCTAGGGCGCAGAAACTAGACGGATGCGCAGCAGCAACAAGCAACAAATCGATCTAAAAAACAGCACTGCAGATTTGCATGCCGGCACCCCATCACGGCACCCCGACCGCCCGACTAGTGACCGCTCTGCATCGCTCGTCGTTGCGGCGTTGTTGTATGCACGTGCACTACCGTCAGGGTGCAAGGAGTCACAGGTGCAAGGATACCGCGGAGGGGGGCAAGGTGGACTTTAGCCCGTCCCTCGCAGGCCAAGCTGCGGAGCACCACGCCGCAGCGGGGCGTCGCGGTCTGACCTCTTGGAGTGCAGTGTACGCGACAAAAAGTGACGGCACATTTTTTCGAGCCATTTTACCTGACCTTGTGGGACCTGACCCAGTGCCCAGGATGGGCACATGCAATTGGCCAGCATTTGGCCAGCATTTGGCCAGCTCCAGCTGCTGTGTCACGTCAGGGCTGCGGGCTGGGGTTTAGTAGCAGAATCAGACTAGAAGTGTGCCCTGATCAGTGACAGCCCTAGTCACAACTCCTTACAACAGTCACAACTATCATAGCTCCTCACAACAACTTCCGGAGTTCAAGTAAGGTGGCAGACACATGCACGATATGCTCATGGAGACGCCACACAGAAGTAAGAGAGGCTAGCAGATCTTGCACAGTCAGTGCAACAGCATGTACAGCTGCGGCAGTCATGGTCACAGGTGTATACACATTACAAGTGCACTTTAAAGGCACTTAGAGCACAGAACCAGCAAAGGCAAGCAAAGCAGCAATGAAGCCTCTAGTAGGCAAAGACAGCCATGACAAGTGTGTACTTATAAATCCTTTAGCTCTTGGGCAGGGCCAGCTTGCTGATATGGGCTAACCCCACTCTACTAATGAACGCACTGGGCTAGGCCGGCCTGGGCTGGCTGAAGAAAGGAAAAAATAGTTCCTGATATACCGTACTGATACGCCTTGTTGGTGATTTCACCAAATCATTTCGTCACCAAATTGTATCACCAATTGTTTGAGCATGGGATTTGGGTGAAAATTCCTTGAGCATGAGATGTTTTTCGTCACGAAATTGTATCAGCAGTTGTGAGACTTGGGTTTTCACCAAATCAGTGTATCACCAACAAGGCGTATCAGTACGGTATATCGATGAAACTATAGTCACTTTTCTGACAAGACCTTGGATTACTGCGCACCTGGGTCGCAAGACCCGCTCAGGTTCCCGATGCGGCGAGTCGAAAGGGCAGCCGCACTAGCTCTGTTTATCCTTTGCGCTTGCGCCATTGAAGGTGCGCTGCAGTCCGATACGATCGCGATCCATCATACTCGACACCATTTGGCGCTCCATGTCCGCCATCGCAACCGTGCAGGGCGGCAGCACCTGAACTACATCAATCCAATCTTCCAGCATGAGCCCAACTTGCAACTGAGCCTTCTGGGGAAGGTGTGCTTCTACAGCCATAGGAGCCTCATAAGCAGCTGTGGAATTTTGGTGATGACCTCTACGCTCTCCTCGCAGATCAGTGACACAGAAGGAAGCCTGGCTCGCACCTTCCTGTCTCCTGCTCACCAAAGAGCTGCTGACCAGGTGCCTTCGGAGATCACACTTACGGATTGCATTGCTGAGCACTGCTTGCTGATGCTTCAGTGCAGTAGCCGGCCCCCAACCTGCACGTGGTGCCTGGTGCAGCTGCGGCAATGGATGGTGGATGCTGGCATGGAGGCATGGATCGACTTAGTTGGCAACGTGCATGGCAGGCTGAATGGGAGTGACCCTGAGGCGCCATCACTCTTGCTGGGGTCACACTATGACACTGTGCTGGATGGCGGCAAGTGAGGCCCTGTATTGTCACACTCAGGCCTGCATGCAAGTCCATGAAACACTGCTGCCAATAGCAGCAGCTGCGGCAAGTTCAATGGTAACCCCAGTACCGCAGCACCAAAGGCAGCAGCCGCCCCAGTGCAGCAGCAGCAGCAGCAGTAGCAGCAGGCTAATCTCAAACAAAAGCCCCTCCCCCATGGCCAAGAGTGCGGTAGCCAGGCATCGATCGCATCATACAAATCATATCAATCGTATCAATCGCAGCCAATCAGCCCCCTTGTCCCTCACTAGGGCCACCATTTGAGCCGGACCACTAGGGACCACTAGTGGCCGCTAGCGGAATACTAGCTGTGCTTCCTGCTTGCATTTGCCATTGCATGCACAAGCTGCAACCTGCACTGCTTACCACCACTTGTCCATCCAGGCAACAGGCGCAGGCTGCACTGCATGCATGTGCAGCTTTGATGGCGCTCTGGGCATCATCGTGGGCATAGCAGCCACCAAGGCCCTGGCCATCCAGGCTGCTCTAGCCGCCGGGGCGCAGCTGCCCGCCCCACCAGCATACCCCCCCGCCAACCCTGAGGGGGAGCAGGGCAGCCAGGCAGAGGGGGGGTCCAGCTGGGTGCTTCCCCCCGCAGCCGCCCAGGCAGCCAGCAGCCGGCTGCGTGGGGGGGTGCGCCTTGTGGCCTTCTCTGATGAGGAGGGGGTGCGCTTCCAGTCAACGTTCCTGGGCAGCAGGGCAGTGGTGAGCAGGGCAGGCTGGGGCCAGGGCAGCAGGCATACTTGCAGGGCAGTAGGGCACATGATGTTGCGCAGGCAATCTTGGCAGGCACAGGCAGTGCTGGCAGGCAGGGGTGGTGCTGCCGCTCTATAGGCGCGGATGGTGGAGCAGCAGTGGGTCTCCAACCACGCATGCCAGCAGCCTGGCTGCCGCAGTGGGCTGCTGGGATGCTCTGCGTGCCTGTGCCTGGCCCCCCCTGGCCTCCCGCTGCAGCCCTGCCGCAGTGCTGTGCAGGCCGGCAGCCTGATAGAGGCGGGGATGCTGGCTGCCAGGGACTCAGGCGGGGCCACCTTGCAGCAGGTGCTGCAGCAGCACTCTGGACTGGGTGAGTGGCGGAGAGCCCTGGAGCGCCCTAGAGCGCCCTGCCCAAGACTCCTCGACCTCATCACCTTCACAAGGCATGCCTGTAGCTGGAGCCCTGGGCACCTGGGCCCTAGGGCACCTGTAGCTGCCTGACTAAGTCAGCTCCTGACTGGCTCCTACCTCATGCGTGCCGACACCTGTAGCTGCCTGGCTGAGTCAGCTACTGACTGGCTACTCATCCGCAACTCGCTTTGACTCGCGTTGGCTACCATTGTTGATCTGCATTGCCTGCTCTTGCTGCTCTGCTCTGGACAGACTATCCCATTCTCATGGCAGCTGGTATGGAGGCTGCTGCTGCTGCCGCTGCAGGTCAGGTGGCCGCTGAGGTGGATGGCCTGGCCCTGCCGCCCGCCAGCCTTAGGGGCTATGTGGAGGTCCACATGGAGCAGGTGAGGCCGCAGGCAGCATGCTGGCAGCCATGTGGGTTGCTGGTGTGCAGCTGGCAGGACAGCTGGAGACGGCAAGCACAGCTTTGTTAGCAACGAGGCACGTACACAATGCCACAGCTGATCAAGCACAATGACTGCAGCTGGTGCTGGTGCTGCTGCCACTGCCGCTACCGCCGTGACTGCTCAACGCGTTGTATCCACTGTGCTGTACCGCTGCTGCTCCACGCCTGCTGCTGACTGTGCCCTGCCGTTGCTGTTGCTGCTGCTCCTGCTGCCGCTGGTGGGGCGCACCGGTGCAGGGCCCAGTGCTGGAGAGGCGGCAGGTGGCCCTGGGCGTGGTGTCCGCCATCGCTGGACAAACCCGGGCCTGGCTGGTCATCAATGGCACCCAGGTGGAGTACATGCTAAGGTCACACAGTTGAGAAGCCGGCCAGATCCACAGATCACAGTGTGTATGGGCCAGATCTGTAGATCTGTAGGAGTGACATTTGACTGCATGGCTGTGGCATTCTGTGTCATGCAGCAGAGCTGTCTGATCCCATGGCTGCCCATGGTCCGCAAACCTTGGACCCTACTGCACAACTGGCCGCCATCACCCCCTCCCCTTGCAAGCACTGCTGGCAGATCACTGCCTACAGGGCGCAGCAGCTGGGCAGCAGCAATGGCTGAGCTTGCTGCCCTGGTCCACTGGCCAGGCCTTGGGGAGCTTGCTGCCCAGTCTCACTAGTCTTGACTTGCGACGACTTGCACCAGCCAACAGCTTTTGTTCAGCTGCATGCGTCACCTGGGAGGGCGGTGCCCCCTGGGATGGTCAAGTCAACCGCAGCTTGCTGCAGAGAGCCTAACGCCCTGTGCACCAGCTGCCCCCTGTCTGCCCCTGCCCCTGACCTACACCCCGGACGGCTGCAGCCAGGCCCCTAGCTGCTCCTCCCAGCGGTCGGACCGCCAGCCCACAGCTCCCCCTACTGCTGCTGCTGCTGTATTCCATGCTGGTGCTGGTGCTGCTCAACCTCAGCAGCCCCGTGAGCAGCACCCTGTGGCATAGCCCTGCTGCCCTGTGGCATGCTGCTGGGCTGTATGCCACAGGGGCGGCTGCAGGTAAGTCTGGATACACAACATCATATAACACCAGAGTAGTCAATAAGGTATGCGTAAGAGTCTGGATACAGCCCTCCATGGGCTGTGGTCAGCTGGTGGTGGGGCTACATGTGGCCTGACCAGCTGGCCGTGGGGCTGTCTGCATGGCAGGGCCATGCAGGCACAGTGCCCATGCGGGGTCGGGCTGACGCGCTGGCTGCTGCCGCTGAGGTGGTGAGCACAGTGGAGCGGCGCTGTGGAGGGGGCCCCTACCTGGACCCGAACGGCCAGGGCATCATCCCGGTCAGTGGTGCTGATTGCCGGCAGCAGCAAGGGAGTAGTCTTTGTTGCGGCTGTGGTGACGATGTAGGTGTGCAGAGGTGTGGGTTGCAGAGATGGCAGGGGTGGGGTGGGGTGGGGTAGGGTGGGGGGGTGGGGTAGGGTGGGGGGGGGTGGGGAGGGGTGGTGGGGGGGGGGGGGGGGTGGGGTGGGGGGGGGGGGGCCCCTTGCATGTGCTCTTAAATCCGGCTGCATATCCGTCTGACCCGACTGCAACATCTGCATTTGCTGCTGCCACTAAGGTCGCTACTGTTGCGACTGATGTTGCTGCTTCTACTGCTGTTGCATCAAGCTTCTCGGTTCGTGCTCAGAAGGCCGTTATGTATCAGCTTGCCCGGCTAAGCGTGCGCATGCAAGCTGTGTGTTGACTTGACGCGCCATCGTCTGCTTGAACCCGCAGGCGGATGACAGCGAGGGCCTGGTCTGCAGTGTCGGGGACCTGCGCGTGTGGCCCGGGGCCTCGAATGTCATCCCGGGCTCCGTCCAGTTGTCCTTGGACATCCGGTCAAAGAGTGACGCACTCCGGCAGCGCGTGGTGTCAAACATCTCGCGCTCCATCGCAGAGATATGCGCAGTCCGTGGCGTAAGCTGTTCAGTAAAACGCACGCACGACGCGGCCGCGGTGCTGTGCGACCCGGGCATCATGCAAGGACTAGAGCAGGCCATCCAAGCAGTAGCGCGGCAGCCGTGGGGTGGGAGCTTCACGGCTACAAGCAGTTCTAGACTTGGCGATGACTTAGAAGGACAGACGTGCGTGCTCTCAGAGGGCCAGGAAGCAGAGGAACCAGCCAAGGTGGAAGTTCCCGTTCTTGTCAGTGGCGCTGGTCACGATGCGATGGCCCTTGCCCCAATCACCAAGGTGGGCCATGCCACACAAGCTTACTTCCTCCCTACCCACCATCACCTCCGTCTTTCTTGATTTCCTACCGCTTGTCCCCTCTTATCACCCTAGCACTCACCCACCCCCACATTACCCCAATTGAATTTAACCACACAAGCACCCTCGGACACCAGACCTGACCCCAAGCGCCCGCACATTCCTACCCCACCATCTGGCATGACAATGCAACGCAGACGTCGCAGATGAGAGCGTGGCAATGCGCTGACATTGACACAGCCTGCCATCTAGCCTGCCATCTAGACACAGCCTGACATGCCCTTGAGCAACAGTGCGACGCTTCCCACATACCCATGTACACATGCTTGCATAACGGGTGGTCACCAGGCATTAGGAGCTGCAAGGCGGGCCTTGCATGCAACCGTGCCGTCAACCTAAGTCTGAGCCTGAACCATGCGCCCCACGTGCCATGCTTGCAGATGGGCATGATGTTCGTGCGTTGTCGAGGTGGTGTGAGTCACTCGCCAGCTGAGCATGTGGCGCCTGAAGATGTGTCCGTTGCCGCAGCAGCCTTGGCGCACTTCCTGGTGACAGAGCTGCTCGCATCCAGTAGGTAGTGTGGTCATTGCCAGTGCGCGTGCCAAGGATGATGATGATGACGACGATGATGGAGAGGACAATAGCTTCAAACTGGCGTGAATCATGGTATCAGCCTTGATCTTACTTGCAATTGTGATGTGTCCGTCCGACCTAAATCAAGATGCCAAACGCAGCTGCAATGATACAGCTTCGCTGCCTTGACGAAGAGCGTGCGATGTGAGGTAACGTTGTGTGTTACAAAGAGGGCTTAGGACGTTTTCGAGGGAGGTGACAAGGGGAGTGGACATAGGTGTAGCCTCACTGCATTAAGGAAAACGAGACTTGTGCTCGCTGTCAGGAGTTGTACCGCAATCCTTAGCACCAACCCAACACTAGGCCAAACGGGTATAACTCACTCCCACCAGTGAGATATACATAATGTCACTTTGGCCCCTTGACCACTCTAATCCACTATCTGGATGGACTAGCTAGATGTGGGTGACTAGCTGGATGTGCGTGACTAGCTGAATGTGGGTCATCGCGTGTCACCTGTGCGTTGGCTCGCCGTGATGCCTCGTCTAGACGCAAAGTGCTTGCGTTTCTCGCCTGTCATCGCGGCAACTGAGTAAGCTAAGCCCCAAACTTCAACGTACCCATGGCAGGGTGCCTTATTGCCTTGCCATCAGTGCCTTGCTGACTCAGAGCTACGTTACATGCGTACTTACAACTATTCTAAGCTCGGGCCTCATCAACCGTCAGTCTACGGACCTTTTTCTGAAACAAAGCCAATACCCTTTTCGCATTGGCGAGGCGACCGGTAGGGCACGACCGGACGTGTTAATGTTAATGTTAAACCGATTTGTTAAAGTTGACCGCTTGGTCGTCATACGAGTCATTTTTTGCTGTCGTTCTGGCCGCGACACGGCAATGCACCCAGCGACACTATGCAGACAGAAGTGGCCAGTGAGACGCAGTCCCAGGGTAGCAAAACGGGCCTGTTAAAGATTTGTTAAACCTGTTGTTAAACCCAAAACATCAGGATGTTAAATTAACAGGTCGTGCCCTAGCGACCGGTCAACGGAATCTTCCGAACCTCTCGCGACTGCCTCGGTCCATTCACGTTCTGACCCCGCAGTAAATTGTTTCAGCTTTCTCTTGTATTCTTGGCAAGCCCGCAGCCCTGGAGAGCGTGGTTTTTTCATAGTTTGAACGGTGTGAAGGGGCTTATTGGGGTGTAATGCATTCTTTCGTGAACGCACTTTTCCAAAATAACCCATTTCTCCTGGGTCCACCCGCAGCCAGGTCGGGGCCACGCGGAGCCCGGTCACGCACAGCAACCAGGCAGGTGCGAGTAGCAGGTGTAGTCGGTTCTGGCTGCGTTGGCTAGTGCGTTGACCGATGTTGGCCGCTTGGGCAAGTGGGTTGACATCCGTAACATCCGTAAAATCCGTAACATCTGTAACATTTGTAACATCCGCAGGTTGCTGCGATGGACGTGAATACACTCTTGTGGCAATTACTCCAACAACGTCAGGGACTGCAACATGCGCAGCATGCGCAACAGGCCGTGCAACGACAGCCCCTGCAACAACAAGGAGCGCAGCCATGCGGGCAACCAATTGGGCAGCCATTCGGGCTTCCATTCGGGCAGCCATACGGGCAGCAATTCGGGCAGCAATCCGTATTGTTCCCCCTCCCATCACCCCTCCCATCACCACCTCCCAGTCTCCCCTCTGGCACTCCTTTGTCGTCAACAGCTGGAACCGCGCAAGGAGGCAAGGGAGGGAGGTAAGCATGCTAACTCCATCTTGGCTATGGGATTAGCAACTCATATGGGATTAGCAACTCATTGAACTTGTAACATTGCTCACAGGTGGGCGCACTCGGTGGTTCAAGCACTAGTGACAAGTGTCCATGACATCGTTGTCGTGCGAGGGGAACACAAAACAGTGGAGGCTGCAGTTAAGGCTGCATCTGTTGCGTTGGGGCGGGCCTTTGACACTTGTATGCGCAAATGGGCTGGATGCAACGCCATTGTGATGAAGGTTTGTGGCTCCATCAACC
Organism: Haematococcus lacustris; assembly: GCA_030144725.1. Taxonomy (NCBI): domain Eukaryota; kingdom Viridiplantae; phylum Chlorophyta; class Chlorophyceae; order Chlamydomonadales; family Haematococcaceae; genus Haematococcus; species Haematococcus lacustris. Next base: position 19,595 of record JASKMD010000420.1, read on the forward strand.
AATTTTGCTTATGCCCTTGCCATTGTGATGACGGTGTGTAGCTCCAGCTAGCAGTTTGGCTATGTCGTCATAAGCTCATGCCCTTGCGCTCCTTGCACTACATGCAGATTGACTCCCAAGAGTGCTCCGGGACTGGCCAAAACATGAGTGTGTGGGCAACCCCAGAAACCATGTAAGTCCAATGTGGCCTTGTCACGCGGCATGCATTATACCATGTGAGCATTGTACCATGTCACGTGGCATGCACTACACCATGTGAGCATGTGCATTCAGGGGTGACATCCGTGAGTCCCTGTTCTCCAGTGCACAAGCCAAGCTTGATGACCCTGGCTACTTCACCGAGGCCATGTACAACTCAGTCAAGGAAGTGCGGGCAGCACTGCACAACAATACGTCAACACGCAACCCCTGCCCGGTTAGTGACCCTAGTCCACCCCACCTAGGCCCATGGTTGTTGTACATCGTTGTCTGTCACTCTCTCACTGTCCCTCTCCTCACACTCTGTCCCTCTTTCATAACTCGTAGGTCCCCATTACGCGGGCTTCTTTGGGATCAAGCAACCCACGTTTGAAAGGCGTAGTCTCTTTGGTGAGGTGCGGAGCCAGCTCATCTCTAAGCCACATGAAGGAAGCCCTGCTGAGCCGAACTGCCTTGCGGTACTCTTCGTCAGACCAGTGCGGCTCCATGACATGCTCGTAGAAGCATCCCATCCTGGGACGAGTGTACCATATGCGCCTGAAAACATGTCACGAACATGTCGCGTGTTGTTGGGAGGCACGATGGGAATGCGGCTGGATGGGTATCATGAGCCAGGAACTCACGCTGCTCCACGCACAATCATGAGGTAGGTCAGCAAGCTGATGTTCACAACCTCACGCCATCGCAGAACCGCGATTAGCTCCTCGTCATCGCTATCCCCATCGACATCCATAGCATTCCAGCCAGCCGCAAAACCCAGCAGCGCATCCATTTGGCGTGGCTGAGAGGCCAAACAGCTATCTACGGGACGAACGGTACGAGCGGGACGTGCGAGAACGACTATGGCACCAACCGACCGGGAGGAATCTTATTTAATTCAAATAAATACATTTCGCCGCGCCAGTGCGAAAAGGGTACAAATTCAAAGATTATTTGAACCTTCTTATAAAGTTTGCCGGGATTGGGCAGCACCTCAGCGACCGCCAACAGCACTACGTGCCTCGCCGAAGTGCGCTTCAGGTTCGGGGCCACCAAGGAGGCGCTGAGGCGCAGTAGATGGCGCACACACTTTTTTAAGTTACTTGTAATTACTCGAATTATCTACGAGCACCCCCGCACGTGGGCACCGAAGGACCCCCGCTCTTAGATAAATCGAGTAATTTAAAAAAGTGTGTGCGCAAGCTACTGCGCCTCAACGCCTCCTTGGTGGCCCCGAACCTGAAGCGCACTTCGGGGAGGCACGTAGTGCTGTTGGCGGTCGCTGAGCTGCTGCCCAATCCCGGCATCCCGGCAAATTGATACCAATCCGGGCATCACACCACCTCTGAACATCTTACACCTGGAGTTGAGCAGCATCTAACTGAAGTGTATCGGCCAGTGCCCATCACCAATGCGGGATGTGAGACAGCTTTGAAGCCGTTGAGCAGCAGAAGAGTTGACAAGATGGGGGCGGCGCAGGTTGTAGCCCATGTCAAGGCCCACACAGAGCCATTGCACACCTGGCACCACTACATATCAGAAGCCAGCCTTGCAGCGAACAGGGCTGCGAAGCGAAGGCGCATGGCAGATGGTAAGGTCAACCCCCTCCTCCTTGTAGCCCCCCCCCCGACACCGCAGGCCCTTTGCTCTTAGCTGCTACTGAAGGTGCCGAGACCCCCAACCCCTCTCATGCAACCACGGCTGCAGCAAAAGCTGGCAAGAGCAGCAAAGGCGAGAGAAGCGAACTGCAGCAGAGCTGTCCATCACCATGGAGTTTGCGTCTACAGATACACGACAGCGGCGTCAGTCTACTAAAAATAAATTGATACCAATCCGGGCATCACACTATCTCTGAAGCCCGCCCTTCTGTCCTTACCTGATACTGTCCTTGCCTGGCTCGCAGCCATGATCAAGGTCCCACGAGAGGTCATGAACACCTCAGCAAGCCACTTCTGCCCGGGGCTGCTCAATCAGTGCAGCGCGTCCTAGTTCTCTTTGAGTGGGGCGAAGTGTGAACAATAGGTGTTTGATTGAGCACAGGCTGCGTGCACACATTTTTTGGGTTTAAACGTACCAGGAGTTCACGCACCAGACATCATATTGCACCGATCTGCTATCTGCAGCACAATCCGCCGGGGTGATCACGATGCGTTCGTATGCCTGGCCGCTGGTGCGTCTCCTGTTACTCGCGGGTAGCGTTGTGCACACGATCGGGCAAGGCGACACACCTGTACCGGTGGTTGGCGGCGATAGGAAGGGGGTCGTTCCTGCTGGGACGGCTGTGCGTCTTGCTACAGGCAGCCAGGTGGGCAACGTGGCTGGCTGCCGAGGCTGCGCGCACGATAGGGAGATGCTCCTGGGCCTCAGCGTGTTGGGCTACTCGCTGTGGCGTTCTGTTGGGCTTCGTGAAGCAGTGCCGCCGCACCTCCACCAGCCAGGCGCGGCGAGTGCCGTCGATGTATGTTTGGTGCAGGTCAACTCCATTGATGCCCCACATTGCGGGTATGGACCCTTGCCGCTAGCCACATGGCCCAAGCAGTACGTTGCTGCCGTCTCGTCCGTGAACCCCTTAGCGACCGGGTTTCCCATGGAGGGCTGCGGTGAGGGGCCTGCTTGTCACCATGGCAGTGTGAGCCAAAACATGTGTGCACGTTCAAGCAAATCACTCCCTCCCGGCTTTGCCGCTCCATACCTGGAAGGACCATGATGACCAGCTCACAAGTTCACTGTATGCAGCAGTAAGGACCGTGGCCCCTTGCATCATGCTTAACTCAGGATCAAGGGGTGGCCATGGGTTCAAACTCTGCTCCTATTCTATGCATACCCTCGACTGGAAAAGATGTCTCTTGTCTGGATGTTCTCTGCTGCTTCATTCCAGAACCCATCGCTGTTTGATTCCCATTCTCCTGGCCAGCTCCACTTCGGGATGCGCACATGAGCATTAGGACACTCTCGATATGAAGTGCGTGGGAAAAGCTGCCTATGGTTGGGATCCAGTCAAATGCCTTGACTGGGATGCTCTGGTGCCCACCTCTCTGTGTGCAGGGGCGTGCCTCCGTGTTGTGTGCACAGACCCTCGCCCGGTGAGTGGCACAGCTGGCCAGACTGGGAGGGGCAAGACATGCCTGCGCCATGTCGGTCCATGCTGCCCTGTGGTACAAATTGCCACTTTGTGGGTGCTGCGCCTGCACCGCCTTTCAAAGCTATGCACGTGCTACTCCGATAAGGTGCTGGTGCTGACTAGAAAGGCGTGCTTGGGGCTCACCAGCCTTAGGTGGCACCCAGCTGGCCTGCGGAATTGGTGTGACACAGCGTGTAGTCCCAATGTGCCCTTGCCTAAGCCTGGCCTAGCCCAAAATGCATGCTACCCCATCCTTTAAGTACCTCATGGCCTAGCCCTCAGTTGGTCCCCTCTCATCAGCCCAGCTGGTACCAACAAGTACCAACACTCATGCAGAGTCAGGTCACCTCTTGCTTATGCTTCAGAATGGTAGCACCAGCTGCTTGTGTTCTTAGTGCATCGTTTCAGCTGACAGGCAAGCAGTGCTGCACTGCCCCGCAGGGCGTGTGCAGAGCCGTGTCCCCCGCCTTCACCGCCGCTGATGTGGATGCCAACACGACCTCAGCTCCACAAGACGGCGCATTGAGCGCAGGTCCCAGCTCGCTGGTGGTGCAGGTGGTGGAGCGCTGCACAACCTGCGGGCCCGCCGGCATCGCCCTGCATGCCGCTGCCTTTGACCAACTGATCGCTGCTCCACAAACAGACGGCGTGGCGGTTTCCTACTTGAGGGTGAGGGTGTGGGTTCAAATGCTGTATTTCATGTAGGTGCCGCGCATGCAAGGAACAGAGCAGGGTGCATTGCTTGATCAGGGTGAAGGGGTTGGTAATGGCACCAGGCTTCAGCTTGGCATAGCTGGTTGACTTTGTCCTAAGGTTACGGGCTTCCTGCCAGCCTGCTGCTTCTCCGTGCCCTGCCGCTGCCCTTGCCCTGACCCAGCGCCTCTGCCCAGCGTCCTGGGCTGCCTCCTGCCCTGAGCCTGGCAGTGGGGCCTAGACGCTGCCCTAAGACGTCTGGGTGCTGCACCCAGCCACTGCCCCTGGGGACAGGGCCCCTCCTGCTCTGAGCGTGAGTGCGTCACGCTGCACTGGCCAGTGCCCTGTGTGAAGGCAGGAGCACACACTGTGCAGGGAGTCACTGCGGGCAGAGGACCAACACGAGGGGGTCACACTGTAACTGCGCTGCATAGAGTCACAGGGAAGCGCAGGGAAGTGTCCATGCTGCGCTTGCCTTGAACAAACTGTTGCGTGTACACTGGATTGTACGACCTGTGATGCTGGGGTAGGCTCAGCGAATGCTCCTTGTGCTGTGATGCTGTGGTTTGTGTGCATCGACTGGTGTGAGAGCATATGTATGGGCAGGGGCTGGGGCTGGGGCAGGGGCAGGGGCAGGGGCAGGGGCAGGGGCAGGGGCAGGGGCAGGGGCAGGGGCAGGGGCAGGGGCAGGGGCAGGGGCAGGGGCAGGGGCAGGGGCAGGGGCAGGGGCAGGGGCAGGGGCAGGGGCAGGGGCAGGGGCAGGGGCAGGGGCAGGGGCAGGGGCAGGGGCAGGGGCAGTCTGCGCCAGTTCCCGTCAGCCTACAGTGTGCTGCCTGACTGGCCGCAGGTACCCTGTCGGCCCCCTGGCAACATGAAGCTGCGTATCATTGAGATGCGGCGTAGTGATGGGGGCTACATCAAGCTGGCCATCATGGACGTCAATGGCTTTGGAGAGCTGGTGGGTTCATGCTTAGGTGTTCATCTGCCCAGCAGTGGCTCGCTGTCAAACCTCCTGTGATCATCAGGAAGGTCGGGCTGCCGCCCTGATCAGGGGTGTGTGCCCTCCACCCTCCAGCCTTGTTGGCCATCTGGCACGATGCCGGATGCCGACGCATTAAATGAAACCCCCATGCAGAGTAATTCTGTTAGCTTGTACACAGTAAAGTACCTTACTCGGGACACCCTCGTCCTTAAAGTTACATCTTGTGGCAGCTGCGTGCTTGACTTGGTCCTGCCCCGCCAGCCTTGAGCCTGATTTCCCGCTTCCACAGCATTGATAGACACCGTGGTGGGTGGCACAAGTCGTGCATCCAGCGCGCTTCCCGCTGCTGCTACACCTGTGCCGGCCAGCAGCCACAACACTGATGTCGACATGGACAAATAAACAACCTAGAGGTGCCTTGTGCTGCGAACTGTGGCTTGTACTTCAACTGACTGACAGCCCATGCCCCACACCACATGGCCCATGCACCCCAACAAGCCTGTGATAGGGTCCAGCAAGGCTCCTGCCAGTATAGTCCTGAGGGCTGGCAACCTTGCTGTCGCTGCTGGAACCTATCAAAAGTGTCGAGGGGCTACTCTGCGCACTTACTTGACCATGATATGCCGACCACATCATACATTGGTGGTTGCTGTGCTGTGGGGGTTTCAGGACCGACTATGTCTTGAAAGTAGACACGAGCTGAGTATGTAGATCCTGTTTTCCTGCACTTTGTATGAAGAAGAGTGATGGGAAAGGTAACGCACTGCCTAAACCATGACTCCCAATGTATCTGCTCAGCTGGGAGTACTGGCAAGTAGTGGTTTTAACGCCTACACAGGGGTGTGTGTTCCATCCCTAGCAACAAAGCAAATGCATAGCTATGTCACTTCCTGCAGCACAGGAACATTTGTTGGTGCTTGCCTGTGCAGGTGGAAGTCGAACTGGCTCGTTCTGGGCTGCAGGTGCGTCCAACCAGTCTAGGGCCGCTGCCACTACCTTGTGCACACCTGCTGTTCCCGATCTCCCTGCTTGCTCCCAATGCTACTGCTGCCCGCATGCAGCATCATAGGTGTGAAGCTGTCCACCCATGCAAAGTCTTAATGGTGTTTGCCATGCCCCACCCCTGCCACGACCACATTGTTAGTCAGTCAGCCTCACTGCAGGCCGCAAGTAGATGCAAACACCTCACACCTCACACCTCACACTGCTGCTGTGACCTCGTTGCTGGTGGGTGCACAATGTGAGGCAGTTTGCCTTCCCGAGAGCTGGGTCGATTTGGCGAAAGTGTGAGAACACAGTGGGAGCTGTGTGGGAATACAGCGGGCTGCCAGCCAATGGCGTAGGAATGGATATGCGGGTGACAGACGCCACGGGGCAAGATGTCAACATCAGGTGGGCGCAAACAAGTAGTTTGGAAGGCCCAACACCCAGCCACCCCTTCTCACACCACACTATGTACTGGATGGTTCAAACGCCTGTCGCCTCTGCCAACTGTTTCTGTAGCTGGTGTTCATGCCGGTGCCCTGCTGCTGCTTGTGCTGTTAGTGCTGTGGGTGCTGCTGCTGGTGCTGGCAATGTAGGTAGCGTCGGTGTCTGTCTTGTGTTTACCATGCTGATGCTGTCATGTTGACTTGCAGGGATGCCATCCCTGCAAATGCGACCGCTGGCGAGTATCCTCTACTGGGGCAATTCCTCTAAAACCGCCCCATGCTCATCATGCATGATCCTCTTCCCATGCATAGCTGGGGTGGGAGGCTCTGTCCCTGGTCATGATGCTCACCAAAGTGTGCTGTAGTGAGACGTGGGGGGGTTAGCTGTAGGTGGCACAAGGCGGGGGGGTGAGGGCGTGAGGGAGGGGAGGAGGTGTATGCATAGCGTTTGCTCAGGGCCTGCATGCATGTCAGACTACTGATGCCAAGATTGTGCAAGACTGCGTGGGTTGGGATCTTGTATTGCACCGAGCCAAAGCCTCTTGGGTTTGGTGATGTGGAGGAGCGGAGCTGCTAGTAATATGGCAGGGCTGCAATGCAGGTGCCGCACTCATGATTTGGCGCGCTCATGGCTTCATTTCATCAGCAATTATCAACATCATCATTTGTTCAGCTCCGTTTTGTTGAAAGCGTGACTGGTGCACAGCAGACATGACAGGCTGGCTGGCTGCTCTGGCCACTGGGATTGGTCATGTCTACAACATCGTTGTCCCACAATTAGCAACGATGATGAGTTGCGAAGTTAAGTGTAATGCAAGTCATGCCCCCATTGGTAACAGTAAGGCCGCCACGCCTGCCACGCACCCAGCGGCACGCCAGACCGGGCACCAGCCCAAGCCCAGCGAACCACAACTGTGTTGCCGACCCTGCCGGCTTGTCTACTGGCCATGTTTGACAAATTTTTCAAACCTTTGTCAGGCGCTGTAGCACCGGCGATTCGCAATGAGGCGAGGCGAGGCGGTATTAGTGGGGTGACCATCACTCCATGAATAGTTACGAGGCGCACATTGTGTGATGGCTGTGAAGCAGTGGAAGGGCATCGACAAGCACAAAAAGGGCCCGGTACAGAAACTGAAAGGCCGACTGTGAGCGACGTGAGTTACGCTCTGTGTAAGCACCCGTCGCTCCTGTTGGTTCCATCGCAGCGTCTCGTTCCCCTTAAGGAAAACAACGACGGGACCGCCGGGATGGGTGGGACACGGAGCGTCGCGAGGTAAAAGGCCGCCGCCGCCTTGTGTGTCCCCGCACTGTTTGTGTCCCCGCATCTTGCCTTGGCCTGTCAAAGTGGCCTGTCAAACTGTTGATTGTGCTTGGCCGCAGGTAGTCAAGGTCCCGGGTGGCGCTGTGCTGCACGGCTGCATGAAGACCAAGCGCAAGGACCTGGCGCACCACCAGCAGCGGGCTGAGGCTCACTCCCAGCTCAACGTCATCGCCTTGAACGTGTGGAGACAGACGGTGTCAGCTTGTGTGTGCACTACACACGCCCCCTCCCCCCTCCTCCTGCCCCACCCCCTGCGGCCAGCAGCAACAGCCCAAGTACAGCAGCAGCAGCGGCCCATGCAGCGGGACTCCCCCACATAGGCAAGGGCATAGCTGAGCAACGTGAGTTTGTGTTTGATCCAACCACCCAGACTGGGGTGTGCATCGACACCGGCGTCGCCCAGGCAGTCAGTGCAGCCTCTCAAACTGGGACGAGTAGTCAGGCCAGCTAGTAGCTGACCAGCTTGACCAATGGAAGCTGACCAAGGGTCAAGTGCCGCATGCCAGCGGCCTGCACAATGCCCGCCGCACCACCCGGCAATGGCTGGCACCGATCCAGCCCCACGTCCAGCACCTGGCAGCAGCCAGCTCAGCCGGCACCTCCCTGGAGGCCAACCTGAAGCACATCACCGTCACCCTGGCCACCTGGGACGAGGTGTGGGATGTGTACCTGGACCCCAAGTGGGCACGGCAGCGGCTGAGGCTGTACGGAGCCTTGAACCGTGCACTGGAGCAGCTCTTCAAAAAGGTGAGGGTGGGTGGGTGGGTGGGTGGGAGGGTTATGTGGTGGGTTGGGCAGGAAGTGAAAGAGTAGTGGACTGTGCCATGCCTAAGCTGGTGCCAACATGTCAGCCACGGTGTGTGCCTTGTGTGTGCATGGCTGCAGTCGGAGAAGCACATGGCTGAGATCATAGCCCTAACGAGTCAGGCAATACTGTAGGTGTTAGGCACTCATGCACCATGTCCATGTGCATTGGGTATACTCCACACAGCCCATTAACACCATCTGAGTTGGGCCACTAGTGGTCCCTAGTATTCCCGCTAGTGGCTGCTAGTGGCTGGTACGGCTCAAATGGAGGCCCTAGTGAGGGACAAAGGGGCTGCTAAGTGGCTGGTACGGCTCAAGTGAAGCACAATGCAGGCCTCCCACGTGGACTTACTACAAATGCGCTACCCATCCCTTGGCGCTAGACTGGCCATGCATGGGCAGGCGGCCGGACATATTAAACATGTCTTGCAGCTTGTGCATACTCCACTGGTCATCGCCTCGCTCGTTTTTACGGCATCTTCGTCTTCGTACTCGCTGCGACACTGCGATGTATCTGCCTCCTCCGCGTCCAGCGCGAATGTCGGCCACCACAGCCGTAAGGAGTTCGTTGTCAACGGACAACCGATGAGTTGCGGGATGAAGTCGCAAATGCGAAGTCGCAAAGCAGCATCCTACCTCTATAGCCGCCCCTCGTAGCCATGAACGAAATAGTAAGGGACAGGAACTACAGTTCCTGTGATGCTGAAAGTTCGACATTTGCGGACCTGGGTTTAGAGCTAGGTCGGCTTATAGCCTCGCAGCTGCTTCCATCTGACCTGGCTTCGCTAGCGTGCACGTGTGCACTCGGGCGTGAGCTGGCAGGCGACGCTGCGTGTTGGCTGCCTGCGCTGCGTCGTTATTTCGGCACGCTACCGCGAGGTGGGTGCGCTATTGATGGCCAGTGTTCACGGCCAACGCACACCGGCTACTCTCTCCCTACTCCCTACTCCCTACCCTCCTACCCCCCTCATCTGCCACCACTCATCACCCGTTTACCACACAAGAGATAATAACAGGTCACAACCCGATGCCTGGATGCTGTGACGTTGTGCAGAGCAGACCAGAGCATTTATGCATGCCATTTCCACCAAGCGCTGCACCTGGCGGGACTTTGTAGTCACCCTACGGCTGCAAGTCCCCGCAGCCCTGGTTGCTCCCTCCCCCAAGCAATGCATCCCTTCCGCTTCAGCTCAGTACCCCTCTGTGCTGCATGTCAGTGGGCTGGGCCAGCGCATCCTCAGCATGCAGTTCCCTGTGCTCCCAGCTGGTCGGTATGCGGTGGTATGGAGGATCCGACCCGCCCCAGGTTTCCTAAGAGGCTACATCAGCTTCCATGCGCGCTTCCACCGCAACTGTATGCAAAAGAGCAACAAAGCTGCGGCGGCTGACAGCGACATCGACAGCCCTGCCCCTGCCTGGGCCGCAGGCCCACTGTGGGATATGGTGCTGGGGGACGCAGCGCAGCCACCCTCCCCGCCAAGCACCATGACCACGCCTTGGCAGTGGCACAGATCTGCCACACTGACCTGCATGGAGCCGAGCAGTGCAGACATGGAGACGGGCATCCACAACCCCGTCCTGCCCTCCACCACCAGCCACAGCTTCCTGACCACCTGCCGCTCCAAGGTGCTGGGGTCATACTCCTCCACCTGGTCTGTGGTGGACCGGCACTGCTTCCCCTCTCTCCCTCGGCCCTGCAGGCTGCCCCCTAACGCCGCCCCACCCAACCCACCCACCCTCCCTGGCAGCGTCCCCCTGGCACAGCATCCCCCTGGCCCACCTCAGGAGTCGCACACAGTGTCAGACAGGCAGGAGGGCGCAGCAGGGTGGGCAGATGTGGTGGTGGGCAGCTGCTTGCTGCGCGCTCCCTGCTCCCCGGCCTTCATGTTCGTGGTGCTGCAGACAGCGCAACGCCAGTCAGCAATGCAAGGGGCGCCGGGTGGCCTGCACATCGACTATGTGTCGCTGCGGCCGGTGGAACCGGATTGGAGCATGCTGACGTTGATGCCGCAGTGTGCCCCATGGCTGGGGAGGAAGATAAGAAAGGGGTAAGCGGCTGGCTCACACCAAGGTTGCACAGGAGGTTGCAGAGGGGCAGTCGCAGGTGCCTACTGGCGTGCGGTACCAGGCTTGCATGTGTTAGGGTAGGCTAGGTGTGAGGTTACTCATGTAGAGCATGCAGAGCGTGCTGCATGCATGCGGGGTTTGGGGGGCTCCCTATGCAGACGAGGTGACGGGAACAGTTGCAAGAATTGATGGGGTGCACCACCCAAACTGCACAGCCTGCTTGGGCTTGCAAAACACTTGCCAGGAGAGGTATGCAAGCATGCAGGAGTTGCTGACTTGTGTAGTGGGCCAGCGAGAGTGGGCTACCCCTGAATTGTAGAGCAGGGCAGCAGTGGGGACGGGGGTTGACTTGAAGCTTTGTAAACCTGAACTCGTCACAAAGTACTTTGTGCAACTTGCAACTTGGTAGGCCGTTCTGCTTGCAGGGCCACCTGCTGTCAGCGCACTGCAGAGCTGATCAATTGCTGTTGCCTGTTACTTATCGGATGTTGCAGGAGCGAGTGTTCTTCTACTCCTGTGCTTGTTGCATGCCATTGTCCTTAGCGTTGTGCAACTTACAACGAGTAAGAAATGCAGCATGTTTAGGTGCCATGCTATAGCTTTTTACTCTTGGAAGCTTATGCTTGCATTGATCAGACCCTTCCGCCATACCCGCATGGTGTGTAAGTAAGCTGACGCATGTACCTCACACCCTAGAAAAGCGATGCCGAACTTCTGCTATGGCTACCTGCCAATGTGACGATAACTTGCAACGCTTTGGCCCGCAGCCGCTAGGCAACTGGGCCGCCTATGTGAGTGGAGCAGCATACCACATCGCACCCCTGTCTATGTCCCCATCACTGCCAATGCCACCCCCTTGCACTGGTATTACTGCACCTGACTTCCTAAGGGACTGCTTGCTAATCTGGCATGAGTCGATGCCGCACGATTGATATGTACTGAAGTGTTGCCACATAGCATGGGTGGGTTAGGAGCAGCTCAGGCGTTCCCAACATGGGGTTGGCAATCTTCATGCAACTGCAGCCCACCTACTCAATCTTTTGATGTAACGTTTGCTGCGTCTGCTGCAATGCGATAATGCGCGTTTAATGGTCGACTGGAATTGCCATCGGAGTCTTTCGATGCGGGCAGACACATGTGACCCCGGATGTGTCCCAATCGCAGACCGTGGTTAGCTACACTTGTAAGCTACGTCCTTGGCTATCCGTTAGCGATGCACGACATGTCGGTGGCGCACACCACTGAAGTCCGGCAAACATGGCTGCGCGAGGTTCCTGATGGTGCAGGCCGCTTGGCGAGGATGTGAAGGAACCCCGGTTTGTGTGTGGCAGCGCTGTATCGCTGTAATGGTGGGCGGCACAGTAGGGACTAGTCACCCCCTCCAGCTATGATCCGCTTTATGTTTTGCACCATTGAACGAACAGCCTGACCTCACACATACCATTTGTAGCATACTCATTAACGCGTCCATGGCACTATGCAACTCAATCATTGGGTTTGTATGTGACAAGTTATACCGCTTACAAGGTACACATGCTGATGGCTACAGGTGCATGAGGAGCCGACTGAGCTTGGCTTACCACTCCGCCACGTGGCCACCACCAACACATCCTAACCCACCACCTCCCAACCTCGTCTACCCCGCCCAGCTCCCAGTAGCCCCTCCTCCCAGCAGCCCAGCCTGGCATCAGCCACCTCCCTCCTACCTCTCCTTCTCCTCGCCTCCTACCTCTCCCCTATCTCCCCTACCTCCCCTACCTCCCCCACCCCCTCTCCCCTACCTCTCCTTCAACCGTAGACCCGCTCAGCAACTCACCCACCCCCTCTCAATCCCTAACCATGGGGAAGAGATTAAGCAAGGCGCATAGTGCCCAGCTCAATGCACTAAACAACTCGCTAAGGGCTGGCAATCGGCATTGCCCTAACAACATCAAGGCTGCAGCCAGTAGGGCTAGGGCTGGGGCTGGGGCTGGGGCTGGGGCTGGGGCTGGGGCTGGGGCTGGGGCTGGGGCTGGGGCTGGGGCTGGGGCTGGGGCTGGGGCTGGGGCTGGGGCTGGGGCTGGGGCTGGGGCTGGGGCTGGGGCTGGGGCTGGGGCTGGGGCTGGGGCTGGGGCTGGGGCTGCAGCTGGGGCTAGGGCAGCAGATGGGGCAGCAGATGGGGCAGCAGATGGGGCAGCATGTGGGGTAGCAGCAGCAGCAGATGGGGCAGCAGCAGCAGCAGCTGGGGCAGCAGATGGGGCAGCCGCAGCAGCAGATGAGGCAGCAGCAGCAGCAGATGGGGCAGCAGCTGGGGCTGGGGCAAGCACGTCACGTAAGCGGCAAGCACATCACGTAAGCGTGAGGCACCTGCAGCTAACAAGTCGAGGGCAGCAAAGGAAGGTGAGACAACACCACGTACTGCACCTAGCACCTTGTTATGCGTAGTACAGCAGCCGGTAATGCACTTGCGCCAGCAGCAGCTCCAAATGCTAGTAGTGGTATCCAATCGTCACGACTGCCGTCGTCGCGTCCACATGCCAAAAGCAAATCATGTTCCGACTGCTGCTGCGCGTCGCAGGTGCCAGCAACAACGGTGTGGCGAAGCGTGCTAGTGTGGCGCGCCTCGCATGAGGCAAAACCGCATGAATATAAATGTCGATCTTTGGGCAGGCACTGAGCACCGCTGAGAGCGAGATAGTTTTTGCTGCGTCGGCCATCTCGTAGCTTTGAGTCTCCTCTGTTTAAAGCACTGTTTACATATATTTTTGACTGAGTGGCTGCGGAGATACGGGCTTCCTATCACAGGGGGGTGGTTTTCAGGTAGTTGGGAACGCCTGAGAGCAGCTTTTAACGGTTGCAGACGCAAACCCCTTCCAATTAGCCAGAGCAGCAACCGGCAGCTATGAGTACCTCCCCGATTGTGTACCTCAGCGCGTCACGCAAGGATGAAGCGCTTGCTGTCAAGGGCGTAACCGACCATGTGGTTCTATAACGTAGGCAAAGGAGAAAGCAGGCAAGCTGTGACCCAAAGGCGCGTAACGACTACTCTCTCCTGCTCTTTACTTCCGCACACAAAGGACCAAGGACGATGCTTATCCCTGTCGAATCTGAAGTGCGGGGCACACTAAAATCATACATCACTCATTCGGCAAGGGCAGGCTGGGCTACGACTGCGGGATGTGCGAACTACTCCCGGGCCTTGCGTCGCAAGTCCTCGAGCTCCAGGTCCAGGGCGTCACGCAGGGGCCGCCCCTCCGGTAATGCTGCTGGCGGGGCGCTGCTCTTGATCATACCAGACTTCAGAGCCGCAAGCTCGTCCTCAACTGCGTGGCACACCGCACACATGTGCACCAATATATGCACATGATGCACACACTGCACACACAAGCATGCGCACAAACTAGACAAGGAGACATATATATTCAGCAGGAGACTTCAGCGCTTGAACAGACGCTGTGGGTATGCAGGCCCTGGGCAATTGCCTAGTCTTGTTCATATGCTTCACCTGTGCCGCTCTCAAGCAAGGCAAACTTGTTTTCCAGCTTGTCGTTGCCAACCAGCAGAGCCGTGCTCTCCGCCTCCGCCTCCATGGCCATGACCTGTACCACAAGTAAGCAACAGCACCCTGAGCCACACAGGCACAAGTGGCTGCACAACATGGGACAGTGGTGTTTGCCGATGCCCACGATGCTCAGCAAGGCAGAGCACACAGTCCCCTCCTTGTTATCTTATTCAACCTGGACTATTTATACTTCGCCAGCCATCACCACCATCTCTTGTTACAACCAATCGCTCACCTTCTCCTCCATCTTGTCAAAGGCCACGACGGCGTTGCTTGTATTCAACGACCCAACCATTTCTTGAATTTGCTTGCTGGTCTTCGCACTTGCTGCCCGTGCCTTCAGTGTGTCCTTCTTGCTGCGAGCCTCTGCCAGCTTGCCCTCCAACATCCGCGTGTTGCCCATCAGCTGGTCCACTGCCTTCTGCTGCTGCTCAAGCTGGACCTTCAGCTGGTCTGCACTGTCCTGCAAGGCAAGGGCGTGCCATGTGTCTTTCAAGTTGGATGATGCTGGGCAGGCACAAGCCATGACAGTTGACTTCCCACATGCACACCATGTCTATCAGATGCTTGTCAACTCGCACCTGATATGACTTGCGCCGGCGCAGTGCTTCTTTTGCCAGGTCATCTTCCCCCTTCTGCACTGCGAGCTCAGCTCGGCGCAGCCAGTCATCCTGCAAAACCACGTCTTGTGAGTGATTGACAAGATCAGTGGCTTCAACATGCCAACACCAGTAGCTAGGCAGCATCCATGCCATCCTAGACTGCGCACATACTCATACTCACAGCAGTCAACTGTGCCTGCTTATACTTTGCCTCCAATTGCTTTTGTGAAGCCAGGACCTGCATGTGAGCACACAGCCGGGTACAGCACTCATCTTTTGCAGCGTCATCAGCCTGCAGTCTATCTATGCATAACACAGCCCACCTGAGCAGCTGCTTGGCGCATCTTGATGAGATCCTCCTGCATCTCAGTCACTACCTGGTCCAGGAGCTTCTCAGGGTCCTCAGCAGATGACACTGCGAAACCATAAACGCATCACAACATGCGCTGTGCACTTTGGCAGCAACCAGCGAGCATGAGACCCGCACTCACCAACGTTATTGGCATAGGACGAGATGAGACGACTCACACGAGCGAACAGGTTGGCCTGCACCACCACAGCCTTACGAGACGCGCGCCCACGCACAGACAGCTCGGGAACCTGCTTTGCGA
>JASKMD010000421.1:0-45074 GCA_030144725.1 Haematococcus lacustris
CCCGACGCCTCGGGCCACAGCTGGTCGAAGTGGGCAGCGTCCAGCTCCGGGTCCTTTCCCTTGAACCAGGTGGAGGGCACAGCGCCGCAGAGGCCCACGCGGATGTCCCTCCCCACCCGATGCCAGTCCCGCTTGACGGCCGTGGTGAGGGTGGAGATGACCTCCTCCACGACCCGCCTCGCCACCTGTTGTGGCTGCAGGGCTGTAGCGGCTCCTGAGCTGCGGAGGCGCCACACTGCGCCCAGGTAGGCAACGCGCAGCCGCAGCCACAACAGGTTGTCAGGGGGCTGAAAGGGGGGGGCCTCGCCGCAGGTGGGGCGCCCACTGAGGAGCAGCATGGCGTCGCCTGAGGGGGGGCGGGTGCCTGTGAGGCGGCCGTACACGTCCAGCACCCACTCCCAGGCTGGGACCACGGCGGTGCAGGTCAGGAAGGCGTGGGTGAGGGTCTCCAAGTGCCCCGCTGGCAGAAGCGGCAGGCGGAAGAGCCCGGGGCAGCCGTACCCTTGAGGATGTGGCCCCACAAGGCCCCCACCATGAGGCTGGCATGGAGAGCCCGCCAGGCCACGATGACATGCTCCCTGGCGGAGGGTGGGGTCTAGCAGATCCTACCACACCATCGCACACGGCTGGCCCGCCTGAATACCCACAGCCAGCTGGTCCACCGTGTCGGCCCGGGGGGCGGGCTGAGCAACTGGCCCCGCTGCTGGGCCCCGCTGCTGGGCCTCCAGCTGCCGCTCAGCCTGCTCGGCCGCCCTCTCCTGCGGCGAGGGACGCGGGTGCGCCCTGGCGGAGGTGTCAAGCCAGCGAGGCGGAGGGGGGCGGCAGTGCGCTGGAGGGGGGCGGCAGCAGCTGAGGCAGGGTGAGGGCCCCGGGAGGTAGTGCTGTGTTGCTGCTGCTGCTCCTGAGCCCTGCACCTCCTCAGGGAGCCGCTCCTCCACATTCATGCCCTGCTGCTCCCGCTCCCCCGCTGCCCCCTGGCCTGCCACCTGCTGCGCGCTGGCCTCCCACTTGTGCTCCAGCTCCTGCAGGGCCCCATCAGCCACCGCTGTCACCTCCGGTTCACCCGCTGCCCGGGAGGGGCGCACGCCCCACAGTGCAGGCCGTAGGCCCCCACTAGGTGGGTAGAGGCGCCCTCTTGGCCCGCCCCCTTGCCCTTGCCCCGCCCCTGCCAACCGCCCTGGCTCCTCCTTTCTCCTGCCCCTTAGCCTGCTCCTGCGCCTCGTGACTGTGGGCGGGTAGAGGGCGGAGGTGGGTGGCTCGCTCCTCCGGGGTCAGCCTGTAGCTGGGCTTGTTGAGCCGGGCCACCACTGCTGGCTCCCAGGCCGCCCCCTCCTCCGCTCAGAAAGCCCCTACGGGCCCCTGCCCTGTGGGGTCTAGGGGGTAGAGGCCAGCGCGGATGACCACCTCCGGCTCCTGCTCCCCACCCTGCTCCCGCCCGCCCTGCTGCTGTCCTTGCCCGCCACCTTCCCCCAGCCCACCCCCTAGCCCCTGCTCGCCCACCTGCCCCTGACCGCCCCCTTCCCCCCCGTCACCCCCCTAACCTCCCCTCCCTGCCTCGTCGGGGCCCGAGGCCCCTTGGTTACCCAGCCCGGGCTCTGGATGGGCGCACGGCAGGGCAGAGCTCACACTCAGCGCAGGGCCCCCATCGGCGCGGAACAGGCCCAGGGCCTCCACTACCACCTTCCCGTCTCTGACCCGATCGAGCACCACGATGGTGAGGTCGTCCGCATACTCCTTGGAGGGGAGCGGGGGGGTCAGGGCGGCCCTGCGCACTGTTTTTTTTGTTAAAAGGAGGAGCATTACAAGAGAGAGTGAGACTAAAGAAAAGAAGAAAAGAGAAGACTACAACAAAGACTACAATAAACAAGGTTCCCCCATACACGAGCCCCAAGCACCCCACCCAAACACAGCGGTCCACACACCCCAAGCAAAGGTCCACACCCCACATGCAAAGGTCCACACAACCCAAGCAACCCCCTCCCTGGGACAACGTCAAGACACTCCCCCACACCAACGCCCTCCACCCTAGCTCCAGACCCAGCCCCAGACCCTCCCCATACCCTCCCCACAGAACTACCCACACTCACACGAGCCTAAGTTCCGCCCCTCGACCATAAACCGAGAACCCTACCCCCAACGCTCAAACCAAGACCACCTAAGCCCCCGGTCCCCTGACATCCAGACAGCCCCCCGAAGCCTAGCCCACCCCACCCACCGAACGCCCTAAGCCCCCACCAGCAACCCTGAAGCTCAGGCTGGCTCGACGGGGAAGGGGACGGGCCACTGCAAGGAGAGGCGAACCACTAGCTCTCCCCCCCCCTGCGCCCTGCCCTCCCCATGCCTAGGCCTCCCTGCTGCCCTCTCCTCCTCCACTCCTCCTGCCCCAACCCTCCCCTCTGCCCCCTCCTGCCCTCCCCTCCGCTCCCTCCTGGGCTGCTTGGCAAACCAGCCCCCCGACGCCTCGGGCCACAGCTGGTCGAAGTGGGCAGCGTCCAGCTCCGGGTCCTTTCCCTTGAACCAGGTGGAGGGCACAGCGCCGCAGAGGCCCACGCGGATGTCCCTCCCCACCCGATGCCAGTCCCGCTTGACGGCCGTGGTGAGGGTGGAGATGACCTCCTCCACGACCCGCCTCGCCACCTGTTGTGGCTGCAGGGCTGTAGCGGCTCCTGAGCTGCGGAGGCGCCACACTGCGCCCAGGTAGGCAACGCGCAGCCGCAGCCACAGCAGGCTGTCAGGGGGCTGAAAGGGGGGGGCCTCGCCGCAGGTGGGGCGCCCACTGAGGAGCAGCATGGCGTCGCCTGAGGGGGGGCGGGTGCCTGTGAGGCGGCCGTACACGTCCAGCACCCACTCCCAGGCTGGGACCACGGCGGTGCAGGTCAGGAAGGCGTGGGTGAGGGTCTCCAAGTGCCCCGCTGGCAGAAGCGGCAGGCGGAAGAGCCCGGGGCAGCCGTACCCTTGAGGATGTGGCCCCACAAGGCCCCCACCATGAGGCTGGCATGGAGAGCCCGCCAGGCCACGATGACATGCTCCCTGGCGGAGGGTGGGGTCTAGCAGATCCTACCACACCATCGCACACGGCTGGCCCGCCTGAATACCCACAGCCAGCTGGTCCACCGTGTCGGCCCGGGGGGCGGGCTGAGCAACTGGCCGCCTGCCCCCACGCCGCTGCTGGGCCTCCAGCTGCCGCTCAGCCTGCTCGGCCGCCCTCTCCTGCGGCGAGGGACGCGGGTGCGCCCTGGCGGAGGTGTCAAGCCAGCGAGGCGGAGGGGGGCGGCAGTGCGCTGGAGGGGGGCGGCAGCAGCTGAGGCAGGGTGAGGGCCCCGGGAGGTAGTGCTGTGTTGCTGCTGCTGCTCCTGAGCCCTGCACCTCCTCAGGGAGCCGCTCCTCCACATTCATGCCCTGCTGCTCCCGCTCCCCCGCTGCCCCCTGGCCTGCCACCTGCTGCGCGCTGGCCTCCCACTTGTGCTCCAGCTCCTGCAGGGCCCCATCAGCCACCGCTGTCACCTCCGGTTCACCCGCTGCCCGGGAGGGGCGCACGCCCCACAGTGCAGGCCGTAGGCCCCCACTAGGTGGGTAGAGGCGCCCTCTTGGCCCGCCCCCTTGCCCTTGCCCCGCCCCTGCCAACCGCCCTGGCTCCTCCTTTCTCCTGCCCCTTAGCCTGCTCCTGCGCCTCGTGACTGTGGGCGGGTAGAGGGCGGAGGTGGGTGGCTCGCTCCTCCGGGGTCAGCCTGTAGCTGGGCTTGTTGAGCCGGGCCACCACTGCTGGCTCCCAGGCCGCCCCCTCCTCCGCTCAGAAAGCCCCTACGGGCCCCTGCCCTGTGGGGTCTAGGGGGTAGAGGCCAGCGCGGATGACCACCTCCGGCTCCTGCTCCCCACCCTGCTCCCGCCCGCCCTGCTGCTGTCCTTGCCCGCCACCTTCCCCCAGCCCACCCCCTAGCCCCTGCTCGCCCACCTGCCCCTGACCGCCCCCTTCCCCCCCGTCACCCCCCTAACCTCCCCTCCCTGCCTCGTCGGGGCCCGAGGCCCCTTGGTTACCCAGCCCGGGCTCTGGATGGGCGCACGGCAGGGCAGAGCTCACACTCAGCGCAGGGCCCCCATCGGCGCGGAACAGGCCCAGGGCCTCCACTACCACCTTCCCGTCTCTGACCCGATCGAGCACCACGATGGTGAGGTCGTCCGCATACTCCTTGGAGGGGAGCGGGGGGGTCAGGGCGGCCCTGCGCACTGTTTTTTTTGTTAAAAGGAGGAGCATTACAAGAGAGAGTGAGACTAAAGAAAAGAAGAAAAGAGAAGACTACAACAAAGACTACAATAAACAAGGTTCCCCCATACACGAGCCCCAAGCACCCCACCCAAACACAGCGGTCCACACACCCCAAGCAAAGGTCCACACCCCACATGCAAAGGTCCACACAACCCAAGCAACCCCCTCCCTGGGACAACGTCAAGACACTCCCCCACACCAACGCCCTCCACCCTAGCTCCAGACCCAGCCCCAGACCCTCCCCATACCCTCCCCACAGAACTACCCACACTCACACGAGCCTAAGTTCCGCCCCTCGACCATAAACCGAGAACCCTACCCCCAACGCTCAAACCAAGACCACCTAAGCCCCCGGTCCCCTGACATCCAGACAGCCCCCCGAAGCCTAGCCCACCCCACCCACCGAACGCCCTAAGCCCCCACCAGCAACCCTGAAGCTCAGGCTGGCTCGACGGGGAAGGGGACGGGCCACTGCAAGGAGAGGCGAACCACTAGCTCTCCCCCCCCCTGCGCCCTGCCCTCCCCATGCCTAGGCCTCCCTGCTGCCCTCTCCTCCTCCACTCCTCCTGCCCCAACCCTCCCCTCTGCCCCCTCCTGCCCTCCCCTCCGCTCCCTCCTGGGCTGCTTGGCAAACCAGCCCCCCGACGCCTCGGGCCACAGCTGGTCGAAGTGGGCAGCGTCCAGCTCCGGGTCCTTTCCCTTGAACCAGGTGGAGGGCACAGCGCCGCAGAGGCCCACGCGGATGTCCCTCCCCACCCGATGCCAGTCCCGCTTGACGGCCGTGGTGAGGGTGGAGATGACCTCCTCCACGACCCGCCTCGCCACCTGTTGTGGCTGCAGGGCTGTAGCGGCTCCTGAGCTGCGGAGGCGCCACACTGCGCCCAGGTAGGCAACGCGCAGCCGCAGCCACAGCAGGTTGTCAGGGGGCTGAAAGGGGGGGGCCTCGCCGCAGGTGGGGCGCCCACTGAGGAGCAGCATGGCGTCGCCTGAGGGGGGGCGGGTGCCTGTGAGGCGGCCGTACACGTCCAGCACCCACTCCCAGGCTGGGACCACGGCGGTGCAGGTCAGGAAGGCGTGGGTGAGGGTCTCCAAGTGCCCCGCTGGCAGAAGCGGCAGGCGGAAGAGCCCGGGGCAGCCGTACCCTTGAGGATGTGGCCCCACAAGGCCCCCACCATGAGGCTGGCATGGAGAGCCCGCCAGGCCACGATGACATGCTCCCTGGCGGAGGGTGGGGTCTAGCAGATCCTACCACACCATCGCACACGGCTGGCCCGCCTGAATACCCACAGCCAGCTGGTCCACCGTGTCGGCCCGGGGGGCGGGCTGAGCAACTGGCCGCCTGCCGCCACGCCGCTGCTGGGCCTCCAGCTGCCGCTCAGCCTGCTCGGCCGCCCTCTCCTGCGGCGAGGGACGCGGGTGCGCCCTGGCGGAGGTGTCAAGCCAGCGAGGCGGAGGGGGGCGGCAGTGCGCTGGAGGGGGGCGGCAGCAGCTGAGGCAGGGTGAGGGCCCCGGGAGGTGGTGTTGTGTTGCTGCTGCTGCTCCTGAGCCCTGCACCTCCTCAGGGAGCCGCTCCTCCACATTCATGCCCTGCTGCTCCCGCTCCCCCGCTGCCCCCTGGCCTGCCACCTGCTGCGCGCTGGCCTCCCACTTGTGCTCCAGCTCCTGCAGGGCCCCATCAGCCACCGCTGTCACCTCCGGTTCACCCGCTGCCCGGGAGGGGCGCACGCCCCACAGTGCAGGCCGTAGGCCCCCACTAGGTGGGTAGAGGCGCCCTCTTGGCCCGCCCCCTTGCCCTTGCCCCGCCCCTGCCAACCGCCCTGGCTCCTCCTTTCTCCTGCCCCTTAGCCTGCTCCTGCGCCTCGTGACTGTGGGCGGGTAGAGGGCGGAGGTGGGTGGCTCGCTCCTCCGGGGTCAGCCTGTAGCTGGGCTTGTTGAGCCGGGCCACCACTGCTGGCTCCCAGGCCGCCCCCTCCTCCGCTCAGAAAGCCCCTACGGGCCCCTGCCCTGTGGGGTCTAGGGGGTAGAGGCCAGCGCGGATGACCACCTCCGGCTCCTGCTCCCCACCCTGCTCCCGCCCGCCCTGCTGCTGTCCTTGCCCGCCACCTTCCCCCAGCCCACCCCCTAGCCCCTGCTCGCCCACCTGCCCCTGACCGCCCCCTTCCCCCCCGTCACCCCCCTAACCTCCCCTCCCTGCCTCGTCGGGGCCCGAGGCCCCTTGGTTACCCAGCCCGGGCTCTGGATGGGCGCACGGCAGGGCAGAGCTCACACTCAGCGCAGGGCCCCCATCGGCGCGGAACAGGCCCAGGGCCTCCACTACCACCTTCCCGTCTCTGACCCGATCGAGCACCACGATGGTGAGGTCGTCCGCATACTCCTTGGAGGGGAGCGGGGGGGTCAGGGCGGCCCTGCGCACTGTTTTTTTTGTTAAAAGGAGGAGCATTACAAGAGAGAGTGAGACTAAAGAAAAGAAGAAAAGAGAAGACTACAACAAAGACTACAATAACTTCAATTTACCCGGATCTAAACGTTTTCTGCCCACATTTTAAAAGGCTGTAACAAGGGCAACCGACGGCTAATTATGTCCCAACCGTCAATTATAGCTAACCGTCAATTACCGTCGTTTTTTTTGTTAAAAGGAGGAGCATTACAAGAGAGAGTGAGACTAAAGAAAAGAAGAAAAGAGAAGACTACAACAAAGACTACAATAAACAAGGTTCCCCCATACACGAGCCCCAAGCACCCCACCCAAACACAGCGGTCCACACACCCCAAGCAAAGGTCCACACCCCACATGCAAAGGTCCACACAACCCAAGCAACCCCCTCCCTGGGACAACGTCAAGACACTCCCCCACACCAACGCCCTTCACCCTAGCTCCAGACCCAGCCCCAGACCCTCCCCATACCCTCCCCACAGAACTACCCACACTCACACGAGCCTAAGTTCCGCCCCTCGACCATAAACCGAGAACCCTACCCCCAACGCTCAAACCAAGACCACCTAAGCCCCCGGTCCCCTTTTTTTTTTTTTTTCATGGAAGAGCATTACAAGAGAGAGTGAGACTAAAGAAAAGAAGAAAAGAGAAGACTACAAAAGACATGGTTCCCCGTACACGATCCCCAAGTACCCCACCCAAACACAGCTGTCCACACACCCCAAGCAAAGGTCCACACCCCCCATGCAAAGGTCCACTGTTACAGTTCTGCTTTAAACCTAGTATGCATGTGATTTGAATGCGCCTGCAGGTCTTCCCAGCCCTGCATGCGAGATCGACTTTTGTCATGTTTAGTTTGTCATGACAGTTGGTAGTTTGTTCTTGGTTGATTTAATGCCTTGCACTGCTTATTGTAAGTACTTGGAACCTCACAGAACAAGGACAAGCCACTAAACGCAACAACGCTAATCCGAGATTCGAAACGTCGCGCGCTAAAGAGTACGTAAGCAGCAGCTACAGCAGTAGCAGCAGCAGATAGCAACAACAAGTAGCAACAGCCACATAGCAGGATCGCCTTGTCCGGCTGCAAATTGTTAATATCGTCCGCCGCCATCCTGAAGATACAGCTGTACTATAACATCTGGTTTCCCTGTATTCTGATCATCGGCCTGTGCAGTGACTGACAAGCAGGAGGATTTCAACATCCTTTCACTACTGGACGACGTGCTACCCAACGACGTCCCTCCGGCGCCGCCAACCGTGAACCCACCAATCGCAGCGCACAGTGAGTATACCCACTTGCTCTACGCGCAGCGCCACCTGCATTACTTTTGCTGAAGTGCAGTGTTTGAACCTGCGTGCGCAAGCAGTGACCACCTGCGACAGCAGTGCTACCCGCGCAAGCGGTGATTACCTGCGTTAGCAGTGCTGACCTGCGCAAGCAGTGACTTACCCAATTCTTGGTGACCTGCTTTTTGCAGTGAACGCTGCCCCCAAGAGGAGGACTCCAATCCCCGTTCCAGACTTCTCACAAGTTCGAGTTGTACCGCCGGCAGTACCGCCAACGGCCCCAGCGGAACCACCGCTACCCCACCACCGCCCGAGCCAGACTTCGAATCCGTGCCCGAAGTGCGCCCAGTTTCGAGCAGCCGCAGATTACCAACACGCTGTCAACCGTGAGCTTCGACAGCAATTAGCAGCACAGCAGCACATTATCACTACCATTGCATTAGGGAAAGCACCCACAACTTACCCACTGCCTCCCCCTATCACCACCCCACCACCAGCCCCGGCTGTGAATAGCAATCACATAGCAGCTCAGCGCCGCCAGGCAGCCAAGGCAGCCAGGCACACATAATGGAGGGTGACATGCCAGACACACACACCGTTCTGAATGCGGTGAACACCCTGTCCCACAACATAGAAACCCACCTCCGTGCCCTCACGGAGAATCTAACACTGTTCGTCCAAGCACAATCTGCCGCTGCCCAGCCACCTCACACCGCACCACCACCTGCCCCTGCCCCTAGGGTAGAGGTGCAGTGCACACCACCGTCAGATCAGCATCAGTTTGTAGGCTTGATCAAGCTTAATGACGTGGCGGTGTATGAGGGCAAGGGAGACGTCAATGCGTTCCTCTTTCAAGTTGATGAGGTTTTTTCACTTTACCCTGGTGCAAGCGAACAACAAAAGATTGTCTCAACAAGTGTAAGGCTATCAGGCATGGCTAGCGCGTGGTATCGGGCCATCAAGACGGAGACCAGCTTCACTTCATGGGCAGATTTCGCAGCAGCCCTCAAAGCAGCATTCAAAACCAAGTCTGATGAATCCAAAGCCAGAGATCAGCTACACGTCTCACGTCAGAAAGCCTCACCAGACAGCAGTATCATTCGCCACTCACCTACGCTCACTTTACATGCAGATCCCTGACATGCACGAAGGAGAGAAACTGGACAGGTTCCGACAGGGCCTTCACCCACCACTGCGTGCACTTGTCGACATCCAGAATCCCACCAGCTTCTCACAGGCTGTGGAGATTGCTGTGGCACATGATTCCGCTTACCGGGATGCTGGCATTTCTACCGCCGTACCCATGCAGCTAGGAGCAATGCAATACGGCTTCACATCATCTCGCCCAAGGCACAACCCAGCTTCTGCATCCACTCCGGCCCCTTTCACGCGTGCATCGCACAAACCATTGACCCCCGAGGAAAAAGCACATTACAACATGAACAACCAGTGCACGTTCTGCCGCGAGAAAGGTCATGTGTACCGTGACTGCACACATCCTAACAAGAAGCCACTCGCAAAAAACTACATGGAGCCGATGCCGTCCGGCGAGAAGTAAGCGCGGTACCACGGTCACTTGAAACAACTCCAAACCTCCCCGTGTCACCCAAGGCATCCATCGCACCCATCCCAATCCTCAGCACAAAACCAACCGAACCCATTGCGGAGGACTCTTTCCTACCCAGCGACACGGAGACAGACATACTTCCAGCACCTACTGCACCTGCACTACCACGCTTCAGCATAACCAAGCTCAGCAACTCCGCAGACCAGCGAGCAGACTTACTCATTTTCGCTGGCACATTTCACAAACACCCCGTGCGCATTCTCATTGATGGAGGAGCGTCAGCTTCGTTCATCGATGAGGATTTCTGCAACAGGTTCGACATCCAGGCAGCCAGCAAACACGACCCAGACATGATCAGGCTAGCTGATGGTCACCAACAGCAGAGCACAGCCATGATTCCTAATGCACGTTTCAGAATGGCCTCTTACAAAGGGGTACAGACTTTGCATTGCACCACATTGCATGGCTTTGACATCATCCTTGGCAAGCCTTGGCTTGCCGAGCTCAACCCCCACATTGACTGGAAGCAAAACACCATGACATTCAACCACGCAGGGCGCAAGCACACCCTGAGAGCACCCCCCCCCGCCAAACACCCTGACATAGACAAGTACACCATCAGCACAGCTGGGCTGCGTGTTGCCATCCACACTCGACAGCCCATGTTCTTGGTATCCATCACCCCAACAGGTGGAGACACTACCACAGAGACCCATCAGACCATGGATTGCACAGCCATCACACAACGGTTCCCAGATGTCTTCCCATCAGACCTGCCAGCAGGCTTGCCGCCCCAGCGTGCTGTGGACCACCGCATCGAAGTAGAGCCCGGTAAACGGCCTCCCACTCGCCCCACTTACAACATGAGCACCAGTGAGCTAGCTGAACTGAAGGCACAGATCACAGAGATGCAAGAAAAAGGTTTCATTCGCCCCAGCACCTCCCCATACGCAGCAGGTGTGCTATTTGTTCGCAAGAAAGACGGCACGTTTCGCATGTGTGTCGACTACCGCCCACTCAACCGCATCACCATCAAAAACAAATACCCCCTGCCACGAGTAGAGAACATGCTGGACAGACTGCATGGAGCAACGGTTTTTAGCAAGATTGACCTCAGGCAGGGGTACCATCAAATTCGCATTGCACCAGAAGACATCCCCAAAACAGCGTTCAGCACACGATATGGACACTTTGAGTTTACTGTCCTGCCGTTTGGACTTTGCAACGCACCCGCCACATTTCAACGCCTCATGAACGACATTTTCAGACAAGAGCTCGACGACCATGTCATAGTCTATCTGGACGACATCCTCATTTTCTCACGCACGCACGAAGAGCATGCCAAGCACCTTGACAGGGTTCTATCACTCCTACGCCAACACAAGCTATATGCTAAACTCTCAAAGTGTGAATTCGGCAGGTCTCAGACTGAGTTTCTAGGTCACATCATCACATCCACTGGCATTGCATGCGACCCCAACAAGGTTGTGGCAATCAACTCATGGCCAGTCCCCACAACTGTGCACGAGGTGCGCAGTTTTTTGGGTCTCGCTAACTACTACCGTCGCTTCGTCAACAACTTCTCTACCATCGCTGAACCACTCACAGCACTCACACAGGCGGATGGGCATGACAAGCAAGGCAAGGTGACATGGACATCTGCCCAGCAATCAGCTTTTGATGCTTTGAAACATGCACTCACATCTGCACCGATCCTCATTGCACCTGATCCAACACAACCATACACTCTCCGCTGCGATGCCTCCGGCATAGGCATTGGCGCAGTGCTATCTCAAGGCACTGGCCCTGCTGAGCGTGTGGTAGCTTACCATTCCAGGAAGCTGCTGCCAGCAGAACGCAACTACCCAACACATGAACAAGAGCTGCTATCCTTGGTAGAGGCGCTCAAGGTCTGGCGCCACTATCTGCTTGGTGCACACTTCACTCTCCTCACTGACAACTGGGCAAACAAACACCTGCAAACACAACCACGACTCGACAGTAAACGGCAGGCACGGTGGATGGAAGTACTACAAGAGTACAACTGCCACATCGATCACATACCTGGCAAGCACAACGTGGTGGCAGACGCGCTGTCAAGACGTTCTGACTACCAACTCTACATCTCGGTCTTGGGCGTAAACACAACAGAGGGCGCGTCAAACGTCCTGGGCATTGAGATCCCGAACAAACACAACACAGCAAACACCAACGAACACACAAACACAACAGAGGGCGCGTCAAACGTCCTGGGCATTGAGATCCCAAACAAATACAACACAACAAACACGCTTAAAAAACACGGAAACACGAACCGACTTCCCGCCTCAAACACACAGTTAAAGCAAACCATACTCGACACAGCTAATTCTGACGAAGAGTACCAACGCCACAAAGCGGCTGCAGTGACCGGCAAAGCACGCCTGTTTCGCATTGAAGGAGACCTCATTTACCACATAGGACGAGGGACCCGCCGGCTTTACATCCCGGTTGGACCCATGCGCACCGCCCTACTGTGTGAAGCACACGACATACCTATCTCTGGCCATCTTGGTAGGGACAAGACGTATCAACAACTCTCCCGCCACTATTTCTGGCCCCGCATGGCAGCATCAGTCCACGACTACGTCCGCACCTGCCCCTGCTGCCAACGTAACAAATCCAACACAGCTAAACCCATTGGCCTCTTGCACCCTCTCCCGGTTCCCCAGCATCGCTGGGAACAAGTGAGCATGGACCTCATCACCCAACTACCCTCCACTGCAGCTGGACACGACGCCATCGTTGTTTTTGTCGACAGGCTCACCAAAATGATTCACGCAGTCCCCACTACCACCACCGTCTCAGCCTCCATCTTGGCTCGCACCTTCTTTGACCACGTTTTCCGGCTGCATGGCCTTCCAAAAGTCATCGTGTCAGACCGCGACCCACGCTTCACATCTACTTTCTGGACTGAACTCTTCCGCCTCACAGGCACTCATCTCAACATGTCCACGGCCAACCACCCTCAAACCGACGGCCAAACTGAACGGGCAAATCGCACGCTGGAGGACATGCTCCGCAACTTCGTCTCACCCTATCACGACGATTGGGACACACACCTCACTGCTGCTGAATTCGCCTACAACTCATCCACTCACGCAGCCACAGGCTTCACGCCATTTCACCTTAACTCGGGACAAGAACCTCATACGCCGCTATCTCTATCTGCACCCACGCCTGACCATGCGCCAGCTGAGAAAGAGTCGGCTCCAGCCTTCCTACAGCGCATGGCGGCTGATATCTCGGTAGCCAAACATCATCTGCACAATGCACAAGAACGGGCCACTAAGTATGCCAATGCTAAACGTCAGGACCACGTCTTTCAAGGTTGGAGATCAGGTTTACCTGGCTGACAGCTTCTTCACACATGCACAGATTGCACAGTCCGCTGCGGATCACGCCACACGCAAGTTCTCTCCCAGACAACACGGCCCCTTCCGAGTCCTTGAGGTAGTCACACCAGTAGCATTGCGGCTGGAGTTTCCTCCTGTCTGGAAGAGCATGCACCCAGTCGTCCACGTCTCTCATGTCAAAGTGCACAATGACGGCTCTGCCATGTTCCCCACACGCAACCCAGCACCCCCGCCTGAGCCTGAGATCATCGACGGCGAAGCACACTTCCATGTGCAAGAGTTCCGCAAACACCGCTTCCTTCGTGGTCAACTCCAGCTGCTGGTCAAGTGGTTGGGTCACCCCGATCATGAGAGCTGCTGGCTACCTCTGGCCCAGCTGCAACACGACCTGTCTAAAGGAGTGCTCAAGAAACTGCTCGAGGACTACGCACGGCGGACCAAGCAACCCAAGAATTGGAAGACTGTAGTTAGGGCGTAAGATGTATTGTCTGTTTCAGCTCCGGGACGTAGCTTTTCGAAGTGGGGGAGAGTGTTACAGTTCTGCTTTAAACCTAGTATGCATGTGATTTGAATGCGCCTGCAGGTCTTTCCAGCCCGGCATGCGAGATCAACTTTTGTCATGTTTAGTTTGTCATGACAGTTGGTAGTTTGTTCTTGGTTGATATAATGCCTTGCACTGCTTATTGTAAGTACTTGGAACCTCACAGAACAAGGACAAGTCACTAAACGCAACAACGCTAATCCGAGATTCGAAACGCCGCGCGCTAAAGAGTACGTAAGCAGCAGCTACAGCGGTAGCAGCAGCAGATAGCAACAGCAAGTAGCAGCAGCCACATAGCAGGATTGCTTTGTCCGGCTGCAAATCGTTAATATCGTCCGCCGCCGTCCTGAAGATACGGCTGTACTATAACATCCACCCAACCCAAGCAACCCCCTCCCTAGGACAACGTCAAGACACTCCCCCACACCAACGCCCTCCACCCTAGCTCACCTCCCCAGACCCTCCCCAGACCCTCCCCACAAAACTACCCACACGAGCCTAAGCCCCGCCCCTCGACCTGAAACCGAGAACCCTACCCCCAACGCTCAAACCAAGACCACCAGAGCCCCCGGTACCCTGACACCCAGGTAAACCCCCGGGACCCATCCTACCCCACCCACTGAGCGCACTACGCCCCCAGCAGCAGCCCTGCAGCTCAGGCTAGCTCGACGGGAAGGGGACGGGCCACTGCAAGGAGAGGCGAACAAGCAGCTCTTCCCCCCCCTGCGCCCTGCCCTCCCCATGCCTAGGCCTCCCTGCTGCCCTCTCCTCCTCCACTCCTCCTGCCCCAACCCTTCCCTCTGCCCCCTCCTGCCCTCCCCTCCGCTCCCTCCTGGGCTGCTTGGCAAACCAGCCCCCCGACGCCTCGGGCCACAGCTGGTCGAAGTGGGCAGCGTCCAGCTCCGGGTCCTTTCCCTTGAACCAGGTGGAGGGCACAGCGCCGCAGAGGCCCACGCGGATGTCCCTCCCCACCCGATGCCAGTCTCGCTTGACGGCCGTGGTGAGGGTGGAGATGACCTCCTCCACGACCCGCCTCGCCACCTGCTGTGGCTGCAGGGCTGTAGCGGCTCCTGAGCTGCGGAGGCGCCACACTGCGCCCAGGTAGGCAACGCGCAGCCGCAGCCACAGCAGGCTGTCAGGGGGCTGAAAGGGGGGGGCCTCGCCGCGGGTGGGGCGCCCACTGAGGAGCAGCATGGCGTCGCCTGAGGGGGGGCGGGTGCCTGTGAGGCGGCCGTACACGTCCAGCACCCACTCCCAGGCTGGGACCACGGCGGTGCAGGTCAGGAAGGCGTGGGTGAGGGTCTCCAAGTGCCCCGGCTGGCAGAAGCGGCAGGCGGAAGAGCCCGGGGCAGCCGTACCCTTGAGGATGTGGCCCCACAAGGCCCCCACCATGAGGCTGGCATGGAGAGCCCGCCAGGCCACGATGACATGCTCCCTGGCGGAGGGTGGGGTCTAGCAGATCCTACCACACCATCGCACACGGCTGGCCCGCCTGAATACCCACAGCCAGCTGGTCCACCGTGTCGGCCCGGGGGGCGGGCTGAGCAACTGGCCGCCTGCCCCCACGCCGCTGCTGGGCCTCCAGCTGCCGCTCAGCCTGCTCGGCCGCCCTCTCCTGCGGCGAGGGACGCGGGTGCGCCCTGGCGGAGGTGTCAAGCCAGCGAGGCGGAGGGGGGCGGCAGTGCGCTGGAGGGGGGCGGCAGCAGCTGAGGCAGGGTGAGGGCCCCGGGAGGTAGTGTTGTGTTGCTGCTGCTGCTCCTGAGCCCTGCACCTCCTCAGGGAGCCGCTCCTCCACATTCATGCCCTGCTGCTCCCGCTCCCCCGCTGCCCCCTGGCCTGCCACCTGCTGCGCGCTGGCCTCCCACTTGTGCTCCAGCTCCTGCAGGGCCCCATCAGCCACCGCTGTCACCTCCGGTTCACCCGCTGCCCGGGAGGGGCGCACGCCTCACAGTGCAGGCCGTAGGCCCCCACTAGGTGGGTAGAGGCGCCCTCTTGGCCCGCCCCCTTGCCCTTGCCCCGCCCCTGCCAACCGCCCTGGCTCCTCCTTTCTCCTGCCCCTTAGCCTGCTCCTGCGCCTCGTGACTGTGGGCGGGTAGAGGGCGGAGGTGGGTGGCTCGCTCCTCCGGGGTCAGCCTGTAGCTGGGCTTGTTGAGCCGGGCCACCACTGCTGGCTCCCAGGCCGCCCCCTCCTCCGCTCAGAAAGCCCCTACGGGCCCCTGCCCTGTGGGGTCTAGGGGGTAGAGGCCAGCGCGGATGACCACCTCCGGCTCCTGCTCCCCACCCTGCTCCCGCCCGCCCTGCTGCTGTCCTTGCCCGCCACCTTCCCCCAGCCCACCCCCTAGCCCCTGCTCGCCCACCTGCCCCTGACCGCCCCCTTCCCCCCCGTCACCCCCCTAACCTCCCCTCCCTGCCTCGTCGGGGCCCGAGGCCCCTTGGTTACCCAGCCCGGGCTCTGGATGGGCGCACGGCAGGGCAGAGCTCACACTCAGCGCAGGGCCCCCATCGGCGCGGAACAGGCCCAGGGCCTCCACTACCACCTTCCCGTCTCTGACCCGATCGAGCACCACGATGGTGAGGTCGTCCGCATACTCCTTGGAGGGGAGCGGGGGGGTCAGGGCGGCCCTGCGCACTGTTTTTTTTGTTAAAAGGAGGAGCATTACAAGAGAGAGTGAGACTAAAGAAAAGAAGAAAAGAGAAGACTACAACAAAGACTACAATAAACAAGGTTCCCCCATACACGAGCCCCAAGCACCCCACCCAAACACAGCGGTCCACACACCCCAAGCAAAGGTCCACACCCCACATGCAAAGGTCCACACAACCCAAGCAACCCCCTCCCTGGGACAACGTCAAGACACTCCCCCACACCAACGCCCTTCACCCTAGCTCCAGACCCAGCCCCAGACCCTCCCCATACCCTCCCCACAGAACTACCCACACTCACACGAGCCTAAGTTCCGCCCCTCGACCATAAACCGAGAACCCTACCCCCAACGCTCAAACCAAGACCACCTAAGCCCCCGGTCCCCTGACATCCAGACAGCCCCCCGAAGCCTAGCCCACCCCACCCACCGAACGCCCTAAGCCCCCACCAGCAACCCTGAAGCTCAGGCTGGCTCGACGGGGAAGGGGACGGGCCACTGCAAGGAGAGGCGAACCACTAGCTCTCCCCCCCCCTGCGCCCTGCCCTCCCCATGCCTAGGCCTCCCTGCTGCCCTCTCCTCCTCCACTCCTCCTGCCCCAACCCTCCCCTCTGCCCCTCCTGCCCTCCCCTCCGCTCCCTCCTGGGCTGCTTGGCAAACCAGCCCCCCGACGCCTCGGGCCACAGCTGGTCGAAGTGGGCAGCGTCCAGCTCCGGGTCCTTTCCCTTGAACCAGGTGGAGGGCACAGCGCCGCAGAGGCCCACGCGGATGTCCCTCCCCACCCGATGCCAGTCCCGCTTGACGGCCGTGGTGAGGGTGGAGATGACCTCCTCCACGACCCGCCTCGCCACCTGCTGTGGCTGCAGGGCTGTAGCGGCTCCTGAGCTGCGGAGGCGCCACACTGCGCCCAGGTAGGCAACGCGCAGCCGCAGCCACAGCAGGCTGTCAGGGGGCTGAAAGGGGGGGGCCTCGCCGCGGGTGGGGCGCCCACTGAGGAGCAGCATGGCGTCGCCTGAGGGGGGGCGGGTGCCTGTGAGGCGGCCGTACACGTCCAGCACCCACTCCCAGGCTGGGACCACGGCGGGGCAGGTCAGGAAGGCGTGGGTGAGGGTCTCCAAGTGCCCCGGCTGGCAGAAGCGGCAGGCGGAAGAGCCCGGGGCAGCCATACCCTTGAGGATGTGGCCCCACAAGGCCCCCACCATGAGGCTGGCGTGAAGCACCCGCCAGGCCACGATGACATGCTCCCGGCGGAGGGTGGGGTCTAGCAGCTCCTTCCACACCTTCGCACACGGCTGGCCCGCCTGAACACCCACAGCCAGCTGGTCCGCGGTGTCGGCCCGGGGGGCGGGCTGAGCAACTGGCTGCCTGCCCCCACGCCGCTGCTGGGCCTCCAGCTGCCGCTCAGCCTGCTGGGCCGCCCTCATCTGCGGCGAGGGTCGCTGGTGCGCCCTGGCGGAGGTGTCAAGCCAGCGAGGCGGTTGGCTGCCCTGCACCTCCTCGGGGAGCCGCTCCTCCACATCCCTGCCCTGCTGCTCCCGCTCCCCCGCTGCCCCCTGGCCTGCCACCTGCTGCACGCTGGCCTCCCACTTGAGCTCCAGCTCCCTCAGGGCCCCATCAGCCACCGCTGCCACCTCCGGTTCGCCCGCTGCCCGGGGGGGGCGCACACCCCACAGCGCTGGCCACAGGCCCCCACCTGGTGGGTAGAGGGGGTCGGCACTGACGCGCTGGAGCTGGTGGAGGCGCACCCTGGCATGCTTGACCGAGAAGTCCAGCAGGGTGGTGGTGCCCATGCCCCACACCTGAGGGTCCAGCTGCAGGTGAGCCCAGGGGCCCAAGAGCCACTCCTCCTTAGGCCAGGTGCCAGGCCCCTCGTCAGCTGGGTCGGCAGCCTGCCCTCCCGCCCCGCCCCCTGCTCCCCTACGCCCTCCACCTCCTCCACGCCCTCGCCCCCTGCCCCCGCCCCGCCCCCTTGCCCGCCCCCCTCCCCTGCCCACCCCCCGGGCCCCGCCTAGTTCCTGCCCTTGAGCCTGCTCCTGCGCCACGTGATGCTGGGCGGGTAGAGGGCGGAGGTGGGTGGCTCGCTCCTCCGGAGTCAGCCTGTAGCTGGGCTTGTTGAGCCGGGCCACCGCAGCTGGCTCCCATGCCGCCCCTCCCTCCGCCCAGAAAGCCCCTAGGGGCCCCTGCCCTGTGGGGTCTAGGGAGTAGAGGCGGCCGTTGGGGCCCACCCAGTGGGAGGGCTGGAGCAGGGGGGTGCGCCGCATCACAAACCCCACCCCTGGCCCAACCCTCAGGCACTCCCACTCCGGCTGAGGAGGCTGCAGGCGGTCCACCATGCCCTGCCAGGGCTCGGGGAGGCAAGCCCTGACCAGGTCGGCAGCCCATCGGGCCTCCCCCTCCAGCTGGGGGCTATGCAGGGCCTCCCTCACGTGGCGGACGTGGGTCCAACCCTGCTCAGCTGCTGCCTCCCTGGCTGCTGGGTTCATGCGGACTTGCGCGTTGTACCACAGCGGCTCTGCCAGCACCGAGAAGAAGGACTGGCTAGCGGGGGGCACCGCACGGAACAGCTTGAGCTCAGCCAGGGCCGCCACGTGAGCTTGCAGCCGCGGGCTGATGCCTCGCGAGGGGGGGGCGGTGGGGTCGGTGATGACCCACGTGCTGAGGCCGTGGGAGGGGTCTGCCAGCAGGCTGTGGGTCAGAGGCTGCCAGGGACGAACCCGGGGCGACCAGAGCTGGGCCAGCATCTTCGCCAGCATGGCCGTGCTGGTGACCCCCAGGTCGGGAAGCCCCACCCCTCCCTCCCCCCGGGGCATCACGCAGATGGCCTTGCTAGGGTAGAGGCGGCTGCTGTTGGGGCTGCGCTCCTGGGGCAGGTCTGAGGCTGCCACAAAGCGGTTGACAGCCGCGGCCATGGCTTGCGTCAGAGGAGCGGAGGGTTGCACAAAAGCCATTTGGTAGATGGACTTGGAGGCCAGGCACTGCTGTGCCACCTGCACCCGCCCCAGGAGGTTGAGGCCTTGGGGCCGCCAAGGGAGGGAGGCTGCCATCATGGCCGCCGCCGCCCCACCGAAGGCGGCCTCGCTGGTGGCAGCGTAGGAGGCCGCCCCAAGAGGGACCCCCAGGTGGCGCACGGGCACCCCCGCTCGGACAGCTGGGATGACCACCTCCGGCTCCTGCTCCCCACCCTGCTCCCGCCCGCCCTGCTGCTGCCCTTGCCCGCCACCTTCCCCCAGCCCACCCCCTAGCCCCTGCTCGCCCACCTGCCCCTGCCCGCCCCCTTCCCCCCCGTCACCCCCCCTTCCTCCCCTCCCCGCCCCCTCGGGGCCTGAGCCCTCCTGGTTGCCCGGCCCAGGCTCTGGCTGGGCGCACGGCAGGGCTGAGCTCTTGCTCACGCTCAGCGCAGGGCCCCCAGCGGCGCGGAACAGGCCCAGGGCCTCCACAACCACCTTCCCGTCTCTGACCCGATCGAGCACCACGATGGTGAGGTCGTCCGCATACTCCTTGGAGGGGAGCGCGGGGGTCAGGGCGGCCCTGTGCATGGCCAGAGGGCTGGAGGGGATGGTGGGGGTGCTGATGCGGCCTGCCAGCTGGAGCGAGCTGAGGTAGCTGACCAGCGGCTGAAGCACGATGCACCAGTAGAGCGGGGAGGCCCCGCTGCCCTGCAGCAGCCCCGACGCAAGGGGGAAGCTGTCGGTGAGGTGGCCGTTGACCAGCACCTGGCTCGTGGCCCCCCGGTGCAGCAGCTGAGCCCAGCGCACATGCCCCTCCCGGCAGAACCCCATGGCCTCCATCGTGTCCTGGAGCAAGCCCCAGGACACGTTGTCATAGGCCCCCGCCAGGTCCAGCAACAACAGCCAGGCTGGGCTGCCCCGCTGCTGCAGGTACTCCAGCAGGCCTAGGTGGAACTGCACGCTGTCGCTGATGTCCCTGCCCAGGATGAAGGCGGACTGAGAGGGGGACACCAGCAGGTCCAAGGGCAGCTGCAGCCGGTCCTCCACTGCCCTGGCCACCAGGCGCACGTCGCAGTTGAGGAGCGTGATGGGGCGGTAGCCGGCCACCTGGTCCCTCGGCTTGCCAGCCTTGGGCACGAGGGTGATGATGCCGGTCAGGAACTCAGCCAGGGGGGCAGGGTCAGCGGTGTCTGCCAGGGCCTCTCGCAACATGGCCCGCAGCGGCCGCCCCAGCTCCACCCACAGCCGGTCATAGACCTCCATGGGCAGCCCATCCAGCCCCGGGGCCTTGCTGTGCGCGCAGCCCTGCAGAGCCCGGCCCAGCTCCTCCTCTGACAGCATAGGGCTGCCATCGGGACCCTCGGCAGCTCTGGCCTGGGTGGGGGTGAGGTGGGAGGTGAGGCTGCCCAGCAGCGCGGCGCGCGCAGCTGTGTCCACCGGCTTGGCTGCGTAGACTCCGGTGGGCCCGGCAGCTGAGTAGTGCTGCTGGAAAGCCCTGCACGCTGCCTTCACCCCGGCCGGCGTGGTGAGGTCTGCTGGCTGACCTGGCTGTCCGGGGAGCTGGAGAGAGGAGATGAGGGTGGGGGTGTGCGCTGGCTGGTCGCGATGGTAGAAGTAGAAGGAGGAGCGGTCGCCGTAGTACTGGTCGAGGACTGCGCTGGCCAGCAGGGACCGCTGGGCCCCCTGCTCCCTCGCCCCCACCCCCGCCAGGGCTGCGGCCTCTCCTAGGTGCTGCGCCGCCTGCACCTCAGCCTCCCCCTCTCGCTCCACCCGCACCAGCTGCCGCACGAGGTGAGCCCTGGCCACTGCTGCCGCCTTCTCCCTGCGCTGCTGTAGGTCACGCTGCGCGCGGCGCTGGGCCCGCAGGAAGTGCTGGGCACGCATGGCCAGGCCCTGCTTGATGCGGGCCCACCTGGCCCTGTGCCCATCCCTAGGCAGCCCCAGCTGACTCGCAGCCTCGTGGTGATGTGCCTCCGCCTGTAGGAAGTCCTTGAGGCAGTCCAGCAGGTCAGGGTTGTCGAGGTGGGCGGGGTGCAGCTGCCAGGGAGCGGGGACGGTGAGAGGCAGGTCGGGGGGGCACACTGCCACTGACACGGGCCGGTGGTCGGTGGGCACTGGCAGCACCCCTTGGATGGCGCTGTCCATCTGCCACTGCACCAGCTCCTCCGAGATGTACCACCGGTCGAGGCGCGCACCCGTCTGCCAACGCTCGCTGAAGTGGGTGAGGTCTCTCTTGGAGGGGTGCAGATGGCGCCACGGGTCCACCAGACCGCGCTCACCCACCAGCTGCCGCAGCTGCTCCGCCCCCTGGCCCCGGCTGCCCACCCAGGCCTCCCCATGCTGCGAGCCCTGCGGGATGCCCACTCTGTCCACGGGGGCTAAGATGCAGTTGAAGTCGCCCCCCATGAGGAGGAGGCGGCGGTCGGCGGCTGGCGGGAGGCAAGCGGGGAGGCACTCTGCATAGAACGCTGGCCGCTCTGCCTGCTGCGCCGGGGCGTACACGCACACTAGGGACACCGGCCTGCCTGCGAGCTCCCCGTCTACCCGCAGCACCCGCCCCTGGGCCCCCTCTGCCTGCAGCTGCACCTGGGTGCACCCCCGGAGGATGGTGGAGGGCTTGACCAACACCAGACAGCCTTGGGAGCTGCCGGTGCCAGGGGTGTAAAACCACTGCCCCCGCCAGGCGGGCTTGGCCCCCGAGTGGGCTTCTGCCCACTGCCACACGCTCTCCGCCCTATGGCACTCTTGGAGGAACACCACTTGCGCCGGGCTGTCAGCGGCCCAGTCAAGCAGGGCCTGCAGTTTGTGCGGCTGGGCAAGGCCCTGCACGTTGAGGGTGACTGCCAAGAATCTGGCGGCCACACCTGGGCGCTGCATGGCTAGTCCTGGCTTGCCCCCGCGCGGGCTACGCGTGTGTAGAGGAGGGTGGGTGGGCTGGGAAGGGGAGGCGGACCGGGCAAAGGGGGTGGGCCGGGGATAGGGGCTGGAGTGGCCTCAATGCAGGCCAACTTGGCCCCCGGGCGGCGCAGGCGGACCCGAGGCTCACGGGAATAGATGGCCAGCGGGGGCCGCAGGGGCAGAGGACCGAGCTGCTCGACCTCCTCCCCAGGCTGAGCTGCCTGCTCGGGCTGCTGCCGCTTAGGCACCCTCAACCTCCCCTCCCGGGGCCCTGCTGACTCAACTACAGGGCTATCACAGGAGGCCCCCAGCGAGCTGGCCAGGCTAGCAGAGGGGCTGAGCAACCCGTAGCGGCGCACGTGAGGGGACCCATGGCCAAGCTGCGCAGCACGCTGCCTGCCAGCTTGCTGGTGCCCTGCACGCCGTGCCTCCCACTCCTCAGAGCTGGAACCGGAAGAGGGAATGCCATACCGGCGCCGGCTAGGCCCCCCTCTGGCTGGCTGGGTAGCTGGCTGCGTGTTGCCTCGCCTCGACCTACACTGAGCCACCCGCTGCCGCTCCTCCCGCCTAGCCCTCCTGTCATCCGGGGAGGGGCGCGGAGGTGCCCTCGCGGCGGTGTCAAGCCAGCGGGGAGGCTGACTACCCTGCAGCTCACCGGGCCCAACCCGCACCGTGCCGAGCCGGGTGCCCAGCCCGGTGGAGGGACCAAGCTCCTGGGCTGGGAGATGGGCAACTGCGCCAGGCCCCGTGACCTCCGTGCGGCAAGAGGCGGTGGGGGCCGCTGCCTCGGCGTCCATGGGGTCAAGGGAGGGAGAGCTGGCGGAAGGTTCCCCACCCACCCACTGCCCGGCTGCGGCTAGGCCCCTAGCTGTGGCATCTCTCAGCTTACGGGCAGCGAGCTTGCCCTTGGAGGCCAGCACCGCGCCCTTCAAGAGGGCCTTGCCCAGCAACCCCAAGTGCCCCGGGGAGCGCGGAGAGGCTGATGGGGGAATACCGGCAAGGGAGCCAGAGGCAACAGACCCCTCAAGAGGCACGGGATGGACAGCGGGAGGAAAAACAAGGGGGGGAGGGGCGGCCCAAGGGGGGTTCAGGGGGGCAGAGAGCTGCTGGGGGGGAAGAGGGATGTGGGGGAGATGCACCCCTCGGGGTGGGACAGAGCAAGGCGCATGCGCTCGGGACACAAAAGCCCCCTGGGCGCTGGGCTGGAAGGTGGTGGGCGTTGGAAAGAGGGTAGAGAGCACGGGCCGGGTAAGGCGTGGGCGATCCAAAACCATCGGAGAAGGCACGGCCCCAGCCCTAGCCCCAGCCCCAGCCCCAGCCCCAGCCCCAGCCCCAGCCCCAGCCCCAGCCCCAGCCCCAGCCCCAGCCCCAGCCCCAGCCCCAGCCCCAGCCCCAGCCCCAGCCCCAGCCCCAGCCCCAGCCCCAGCCCCAGCCCCAGCCCCAGCCCCAGCCCCAGCCCCAGCCCCAGCCCCAGCCCCAGCCCCAGCCCCAGCCCCAGCCCCAGCCCCAGCCCCAGCCCCAGCCCCAGCCCCAGCCCCAGCCCCAGCCCCAGCCCCAGCCCCAGCCCCAGCCCCAGCCCCAGCCCCAGCCCCAGCCCCAGCCCCAGCCCCAGCCCCAGCCCCAGCCCCAGCCCCAGCCCCAGCCCCAGCCCCAGCCCCAGCCCCAGCCCCAGCCCCAGCCCCAGCCCCAGCCCCAGCCCCAGCCCCAGCCCCAGCCCCAGCCCCAGCCCCAGCCCCAGCCCCAGCCCCAGCCCCAGCCCCAGCCCCAGCCCCAGCCCCAGCCCCAGCCCCAGCCCCAGCCCCAGCCCCAGCCCGAAGCTGCTGCTGCTGCTGCTGCTGCTGCTGCTGCTGTTGCCGGTGCTGTTGCCGCTGCTGCTGCTGCTGTTGCTGTTGCTGCTGCGCTACAGGCACCAACCTCGCCCCCTCTGTGCCAGCAGTGCCACCCCCTGCTGAGGTGCGCTGGTGAGGTGTGGCGGCAGCCGGGGGCTGACTAGCTGTGATAGCCCTGCCGTCCAGCGACTGCGCCCCTCCGCAGTCGGGCCGAGAGGCCTCGTCTTGGGTAGAAGCGGGTGAGGCTGAGGGGGAGGGGAGGAGAGCTGATAGCAGCTCCGGCTGAGGGACAAGGGTGCTCCTACCGGCTCGGAGGGCCCTGCTAGCGGCGGAGAACACGACGGCTAGAGCCTTGCCCCCCACATCCCCCGACTTACCTCCGGTGGAGTTGGTCATGTCCATGCGGGGAAGAAGGGACCTCCTGCCTCGTGTAGGAGCTGCTGCACCGCCAAGCTGGAATGGCCGACTCGCGGGCCCCTGACCAGTGGAGGGGGCGGCTGGGCTGCTCGGCGACAGACCCTGCGCCTCCTTCTCCCCCGGCTGCGCTGACTCACCCCTTTTGCACACCCGGGTAGCCCAGGACGGGCCCAGCCACGGAGTCCCCCCAGAAAGCTCTGCTGTAGCTGGGCCCCAAGAGCTATCAAACCGGGAAGGCCTTCCACGGGGCGGAGCAGACGGGTGGATCCCGAGACCCTTGAGCCCTGGCCCTCTAGCCCCTGAGGCATCCCCTGCCACCGCTACAGCCTCTTTCCCCGCCCCCGCTCCCACCCCAGGGTTGTGCTGCTGCTGCTGCTGCTGCTGGGCCACCTGGGCGCCCTGCGCCACCCGGGCCCCCTCATCCCCAGCTGTGCCACCCCCATCTGAGGTGCGCTGGAGGGGGGCGGCAGCAGCTGAGGCAGGGTCAGGGTCCCGGGAGGTAGGGCTATGCAGCGTCTTCTGCTGCTGAGCACCCTGGGCGCCCTGCGCCACCCGGGCCCCCTCATCCCCAGCTGTGCCACCCCCATCTGAGGTGCGCTGGAGGGGGGCGGCAGCAGCTGAGGCAGGGTCAGGGTCCCGGGAGGTAGGGCTATGCAGCGTCTTCTGCTGCTGAGCACCCTGGGCGCCCTGCGCCACCCGGGCCCCCTCATCCCCAGCTGTGCCACCCCCATCTGAGGAGAGCTTGAGGGGGGCGACAGCAGCTGAGGCAGGGTTAGGGTCCCGGGAGGTAGGGCTGTGCTGCTGCCGCTGCTGGGCCACCTGGGCGCCCTGCGCCACCCGGGCCCCCTCATCCCCAGCCGTGCCACCCCCAACAGAGGTGCGCTGGAGGGGGGCGGCAGCAGCTGAGGCAGGGTGAGGGCCCCGGGAGGTAGGGCTATGCAGCATCTGCTGCTGCTGAGCACCCTGGGCGCCCTGCGCCACCCGGGCCCCCTCATCCCCAGCTGTGCCACCCCCATCTGAGGTGCGCTGGAGGGGGGCGGCAGCAGCTGAGGCAGGGTCAGGGTCCCGGGAGGTAGGGCTGTGCTGCTGCCGCTGCTGGGCCACTTGGGCGCCCTGCGCCACCCGGGCCCCCTCATCCCCAGCTGTGCCACCCCCATCTGAGGTGCGCTGGAGGGGGGCGGCAGCAGCTGAGGCAGGGTCAGGGTCCCGGGAGGTAGGGCTGTGCTGCTGCCGCTGCTGGGCCACCCGGGCCCCCTCATCCCCAGCCGTGCCACCCCCAACTGAGGTGCGCTGGAGGGGGGCGGCAGCAGCTGAGGCAGGGTGAGCGCCCCGGGAGGTAGGGCTATGCAGCGTCTTCTGCTGCTGAGCACCCTGGGCGCCCTGCGCCACCCGGGCCCCCTCATCCCCAGCTGTGCCACCCCCATCTGAGGTGCGCTGGAGGGGGGCGGCAGCAGCTGAGGCAGGGTCAGGGTCCCGGGAGGTAGGGCTA
The DNA here is from genome assembly GCA_030144725.1 of Haematococcus lacustris. Lineage (NCBI taxonomy): Eukaryota > Viridiplantae > Chlorophyta > Chlorophyceae > Chlamydomonadales > Haematococcaceae > Haematococcus > Haematococcus lacustris. Next base: position 25,715 of record JASKMD010000421.1, read on the forward strand.
TGCAGCGTCTTCTGCTGCTGAGCACCCTGGGCGCCCTGCGCCACCCGGGCCCCCTCATCCCCAGCTGTGCCACCCCCATCTGAGGTGCGCTGGAGGGGGGCGGCAGCAGCTGAGGGAGGGTGAGGGAGGGTGAGGGAGGGTGAGTAAGGGTGAGGGAGGGTGAGGGAGGGAGGCAGGGAGGGTGAGGGTGAGGGAGGGGGAGGTAGAGCTGGGGGGTCACCTGGTGACTGGGTAGGGGGCTGAGCTGGGTGTGGTGGGGGAGGTTGAGCAAGGGGGGGTGGAGGAGGTAGAGCAAGGGGGTCATCAGGTGGCTGGGAAGGGAGCTGGGCAGGGGGCTGAGGAGGAGGATGGAAAGGGGGAGGGGGGGGAGGTTGAGCAAGGGTGTCACCTGGTGGTTGGGTATGGGGCTGGGCAGGGGGTGGAGGGGGAGATAGAGCAGGTGGGTCACCTGGTGGCTGGGCAGGGGGTGGTGGGGGGGGCTGAGCAGGGGGAGGTGGGGGAGGTTGAGCAGGGGGAGGCGGGGGAGGATGAACGGGGGGTCCACCAGGATGCTGGGCAGGCGGTTGGGGAGGAGGATGGGCAGGGTGAGGCGGGGGAGGTTGAGCAGGGGGGTCACCTGGTGGCTGGGCAGGGGCCTGAGCAGGGGGGGGTCCTTGGTCGAGCAGAGGCTGTGTGTCCCCCCACAGCTGCAGGATCTGCAGCTTGCCCCAGCCAGTAGGAGTGGCATACACCTCAGGCAGCAGGGCTAGCTTTGGGTCCCCTAGAGGGGGCACCACGACAGCCTCCACTATGGCCCCGTTACCCCCAGGCGACCCCCAGAAACTGCTTGTGCGGGAATGGGCACCCAGCCGCTCGCTGAGCACGACTGCTGTGTGCAGGTCCAGGGCCTCCGGCAAGCCCGCTGTTGGGGCCGGGCTGACCTTGTACCCCACTGCCTTGAGCACCCCCTCTACCAGACCCTCCCTAGACGCCAGGGGGTAGTGGTGGTGGAAGACCAGCTTGACTGCACCTGGGGGGGGGCCATGGTCCATGGGCTCCACGGGCACACGCACGTTCCGGCCAAAGAGAGGCATCTCCAACCACGGCTGGGAGATGAACTGGGAGTCCAAGGCCCTTCCCTCCATGCTGGCTGCATCATGCACGACCACCAAGCTGTAGAGGGGGTGGCCTGCAGTGTGGAGGGTGGAGAGGGAGGCAACAGCACTGCCATGCCGCTGTTTGTGAGCCAGCAGGGCTGTGCTGCAAGTCTCTGCGAGAGCCCAGGCATCTTCATAAGGGGCAGGCAGCAGGGGGTTAAGCTGTTGGAGCCGCAGCAGCTCCTTGCTGGCGACGCGCCCGATTGGCATGAGCCATGCCATGGGCCCGCCGACCAGGGGCTCAAAAAGGGGAGGGCATGGGTCCCGGGACAAGAGAGGGGCCCGGGACCACGCAAAGTGCCGAAAGACAGGCACAAGCTGCTGCGATCTGCAGCTGGCCTCCATGACGCGATAAGCCGAAGCAACCTGGAGGGCCACAGGCGCAGGCAACACGCGAGCTTGAGACGGGCACAAACTAAGGGTCAAGCGCACTGGTTGAGCACTTAACTCAGCCTTCCCCCATTGACCCGGGGGCTAGGCTTGGTTCTCAGGTACGCCGGCTCGCACTGAATTCAGTGGAGCAAACCCCGGCGGTGGGCCTCCGACCGTTGTCGTCTCCTTGGCAGTGACGCGACAGGCGCCGGCAGAAGGCGAGGCACGCGGGGGGGAGGAGGAAGGGGGGGAGAAGGAGAAGAGGGTGGGGGAAGGGCAGCTGGGCGGAAGCTGCAGCGGTTGAGGCGGTTGCCTCAGGATACCGACAGCGCTGTAGGCTCCCGCGAACTGCTGGCTGTGGGTCGCACAAGAAGCGACAGCAGCTGCACACAGCGATAGCAGGAAAGGACCTGCGGCTGGAAAGGCTGCTGGAGGCGGTTGGAGCGGTTACACCTGCGGCAGCTGCGAGGTAGCGGCGGCTGGGATGAGGCGCTCAGGTGGCGGCGCCAGAGAGAAACGGCTGCGGCTGGCGCAACCTCACAGACGTAACGAAGCGGAAAGCCGAAAAGAGCAAAAGCGCTGCTGGCGGCCGTTGGCGGCTGCTGGCGGCTGCTGGCGGCTGCTGGCGGCTGGCTGCGGCTGAGAGCAGACAGACAGAGACGACCACACCACCTTAACGCAGCTCCTGCTCCTTGCTGTTTAGCTGCTCCGCAGGCTGAAACTCGCGACTTGCTGCCTTAGCAACAAAAACTGCGAAACAACGCTCCTCCGGCTGCTCCTGCTGCGAAAACGCTAGCTGTGCTAACGGGAGGCGCTAACTCGCGACCCACGCGAAACGGCAGGCTGCGAAAAGCCGCTCCTCCACATTCATGCCCTGCTGCTCCCGCTCCCCCGCTGCCCCCTGGCCTGCCACCTGCTGCGCGCTGGCCTCCCACTTGTGCTCCAGCTCCTGCAGGGCCCCATCAGCCACCGCTGTCACCTCCGGTTCACCCGCTGCCCGGGAGGGGCGCACGCCCCACAGTGCAGGCCGTAGGCCCCCACTAGGTGGGTAGAGGCGCCCTCTTGGCCCGCCCCCTTGCCCTTGCCCCGCCCCTGCCAACCGCCCTGGCTCCTCCTTTCTCCTGCCCCTTAGCCTGCTCCTGCGCCTCGTGACTGTGGGCGGGTAGAGGGCGGAGGTGGGTGGCTCGCTCCTCCGGGGTCAGCCTGTAGCTGGGCTTGTTGAGCCGGGCCACCACTGCTGGCTCCCAGGCCGCCCCCTCCTCCGCTCAGAAAGCCCCTACGGGCCCCTGCCCTGTGGGGTCTAGGGGGTAGAGGCCAGCGCGGATGACCACCTCCGGCTCCTGCTCCCCACCCTGCTCCCGCCCGCCCTGCTGCTGTCCTTGCCCGCCACCTTCCCCCAGCCCACCCCCTAGCCCCTGCTCGCCCACCTGCCCCTGACCGCCCCCTTCCCCCCCGTCACCCCCCTAACCTCCCCTCCCTGCCTCGTCGGGGCCCGAGGCCCCTTGGTTACCCAGCCCGGGCTCTGGATGGGCGCACGGCAGGGCAGAGCTCACACTCAGCGCAGGGCCCCCATCGGCGCGGAACAGGCCCAGGGCCTCCACTACCACCTTCCCGTCTCTGACCCGATCGAGCACCACGATGGTGAGGTCGTCCGCATACTCCTTGGAGGGGAGCGGGGGGGTCAGGGCGGCCCTGCGCACTGTTTTTTTTGTTAAAAGGAGGAGCATTACAAGAGAGAGTGAGACTAAAGAAAAGAAGAAAAGAGAAGACTACAACAAAGACTACAATAAACAAGGTTCCCCCATACACGAGCCCCAAGCACCCCACCCAAACACAGCGGTCCACACACCCCAAGCAAAGGTCCACACCCCACATGCAAAGGTCCACACAACCCAAGCAACCCCCTCCCTGGGACAACGTCAAGACACTCCCCCACACCAACGCCCTCCACCCTAGCTCCAGACCCAGCCCCAGACCCTCCCCATACCCTCCCCACAGAACTACCCACACTCACACGAGCCTAAGTTCCGCCCCTCGACCATAAACCGAGAACCCTACCCCCAACGCTCAAACCAAGACCACCTAAGCTCCCGGTCCCCTGACATCCAGACAGCCCCCCGAAGCCTAGCCCACCCCACCCACCGAACGCCCTAAGCCCCCACCAGCAACCCTGAAGCTCAGGCTGGCTCGACGGGGAAGGGGACGGGCCACTGCAAGGAGAGGCGAACCACTAGCTCTCCCCCCCCCTGCGCCCTGCCCTCCCCATGCCTAGGCCTCCCTGCTGCCCTCTCCTCCTCCACTCCTCCTGCCCCAACCCTCCCCTCTGCCCCCTCCTGCCCTCCCCTCCGCTCCCTCCTGGGCTGCTTGGCAAACCAGCCCCCCGACGCCTCGGGCCACAGCTGGTCGAAGTGGGCAGCGTCCAGCTCCGGGTCCTTTCCCTTGAACCAGGTGGAGGGCACAGCGCCGCAGAGGCCCACGCGGATGTCCCTCCCCACCCGATGCCAGTCCCGCTTGACGGCCGTGGTGAGGGTGGAGATGACCTCCTCCACGACCCGCCTCGCCACCTGTTGTGGCTGCAGGGCTGTAGCGGCTCCTGAGCTGCGGAGGCGCCACACTGCGCCCAGGTAGGCAACGCGCAGCCGCAGCCACAGCAGGCTGTCAGGGGGCTGAAAGGGGGGGGCCTCGCCGCAGGTGGGGCGCCCACTGAGGAGCAGCATGGCGTCGCCTGAGGGGGGGCGGGTGCCTGTGAGGCGGCCGTACACGTCCAGCACCCACTCCCAGGCTGGGACCACGGCGGGGCAGGTCAGGAAGGCGTGGGTGAGGGTCTCCAAGTGCCCCGGCTGGCAGAAGCGGCAGGCGGAAGAGCCCGGGGCAGCCGTACCCTTGAGGATGTGGCCCCACAAGGCCCCCACCATGAGGCTGGCGTGAAGCACCCGCCAGGCCACGATGACATGCTCCCGACGGAGGGTGGGGTCTAGCAGCTCCTTACACACCTTCGCACACGGCTGGCCCGCCTGAACACCCACAGCCAGCTGGTCCACGGTGTCGGCCCGGGGGGCGGGCTGAGCAACTGGCTGCCTGCCGCCACGCCGCTGCTGGGCCTCCAGCTGCCGCTCAGCCTGCTGGGCCGCCCTCATCTGCGGCGAGGGTCGCTGGTGCGCCCTGGCGGTCGTGTCAAGCCAGCGAGGCGGAGGGGGGCGGCAGTGCGCTGGAGGGGGGCGGCAGCAGCTGAGGCAGGGTGAGGGCCCCGGGAGGTAGTGCTGTGTTGCTGCTGCTGCTCCTGAGCCCTGCACCTCCTCAGGGAGCCGCTCCTCCACATTCATGCCCTGCTGCTCCCGCTCCCCCGCTGCCCCCTGGCCTGCCACCTGCTGCGCGCTGGCCTCCCACTTGTGCTCCAGCTCCTGCAGGGCCCCATCAGCCACCGCTGTCACCTCCGGTTCACCCGCTGCCCGGGAGGGGCGCACGCCCCACAGTGCAGGCCGTAGGCCCCCACTAGGTGGGTAGAGGCGCCCTCTTGGCCCGCCCCCTTGCCCTTGCCCCGCCCCTGCCAACCGCCCTGGCTCCTCCTTTCTCCTGCCCCTTAGCCTGCTCCTGCGCCTCGTGACTGTGGGCGGGTAGAGGGCGGAGGTGGGTGGCTCGCTCCTCCGGGGTCAGCCTGTAGCTGGGCTTGTTGAGCCGGGCCACCACTGCTGGCTCCCAGGCCGCCCCCTCCTCCGCTCAGAAAGCCCCTACGGGCCCCTGCCCTGTGGGGTCTAGGGGGTAGAGGCCAGCGCGGATGACCACCTCCGGCTCCTGCTCCCCACCCTGCTCCCGCCCGCCCTGCTGCTGTCCTTGCCCGCCACCTTCCCCCAGCCCACCCCCTAGCCCCTGCTCGCCCACCTGCCCCTGACCGCCCCCTTCCCCCCCGTCACCCCCCTAACCTCCCCTCCCTGCCTCGTCGGGGCCCGAGGCCCCTTGGTTACCCAGCCCGGGCTCTGGATGGGCGCACGGCAGGGCAGAGCTCACACTCAGCGCAGGGCCCCCATCGGCGCGGAACAGGCCCAGGGCCTCCACTACCACCTTCCCGTCTCTGACCCAATCGAGCACCACGATGGTGAGGTCGTCCGCATACTCCTTGGAGGGGAGCGGGGGGGTCAGGGCGGCCCTGCGCACTGTTTTTTTTGTTAAAAGGAGGAGCATTACAAGAGAGAGTGAGACTAAAGAAAAGAAGAAAAGAGAAGACTACAACAAAGACTACAATAAACAAGGTTCCCCCATACACGAGCCCCAAGCACCCCACCCAAACACAGCGGTCCACACACCCCAAGCAAAGGTCCACACCCCACATGCAAAGGTCCACACAACCCAAGCAACCCCCTCCCTGGGACAACGTCAAGACACTCCCCCACACCAACGCCCTCCACCCTAGCTCCAGACCCAGCCCCAGACCCTCCCCATACCCTCCCCACAGAACTACCCACACTCACACGAGCCTAAGTTCCGCCCCTCGACCATAAACCGAGAACCCTACCCCCAACGCTCAAACCAAGACCACCTAAGCTCCCGGTCCCCTGACATCCAGACAGCCCCCCGAAGCCTAGCCCACCCCACCCACCGAACGCCCTAAGCCCCCACCAGCAACCCTGAAGCTCAGGCTGGCTCGACGGGGAAGGGGACGGGCCACTGCAAGGAGAGGCGAACCACTAGCTCTCCCCCCCCCTGCGCCCTGCCCTCCCCATGCCTAGGCCTCCCTGCTGCCCTCTCCTCCTCCACTCCTCCTGCCCCAACCCTCCCCTCTGCCCCCTCCTGCCCTCCCCTCCGCTCCCTCCTGGGCTGCTTGGCAAACCAGCCCCCCGACGCCTCGGGCCACAGCTGGTCGAAGTGGGCAGCGTCCAGCTCCGGGTCCTTTCCCTTGAACCAGGTGGAGGGCACAGCGCCGCAGAGGCCCACGCGGATGTCCCTCCCCACCCGATGCCAGTCCCGCTTGACGGCCGTGGTGAGGGTGGAGATGACCTCCTCCACGACCCGCCTCGCCACCTGTTGTGGCTGCAGGGCTGTAGCGGCTCCTGAGCTGCGGAGGCGCCACACTGCGCCCAGGTAGGCAACGCGCAGCCGCAGCCACAGCAGGCTGTCAGGGGGCTGAAAGGGGGGGGCCTCGCCGCAGGTGGGGCGCCCACTGAGGAGCAGCATGGCGTCGCCTGAGGGGGGGCGGGTGCCTGTGAGGCGGCCGTACACGTCCAGCACCCACTCCCAGGCTGGGACCACGGCGGGGCAGGTCAGGAAGGCGTGGGTGAGGGTCTCCAAGTGCCCCGGCTGGCAGAAGCGGCAGGCGGAAGAGCCCGGGGCAGCCGTACCCTTGAGGATGTGGCCCCACAAGGCCCCCACCATGAGGCTGGCGTGAAGCACCCGCCAGGCCACGATGACATGCTCCCGACGGAGGGTGGGGTCTAGCAGCTCCTTACACACCTTCGCACACGGCTGGCCCGCCTGAACACCCACAGCCAGCTGGTCCACGGTGTCGGCCCGGGGGGCGGGCTGAGCAACTGGCTGCCTGCCGCCACGCCGCTGCTGGGCCTCCAGCTGCCGCTCAGCCTGCTGGGCCGCCCTCATCTGCGGCGAGGGTCGCTGGTGCGCCCTGGCGGTCGTGTCAAGCCAGCGAGGCGGAGGGGGGCGGCAGTGCGCTGGAGGGGGGCGGCAGCAGCTGAGGCAGGGTGAGGGCCCCGGGAGGTAGTGCTGTGTTGCTGCTGCTGCTCCTGAGCCCTGCACCTCCTCAGGGAGCCGCTCCTCCACATTCATGCCCTGCTGCTCCCGCTCCCCCGCTGCCCCCTGGCCTGCCACCTGCTGCGCGCTGGCCTCCCACTTGTGCTCCAGCTCCTGCAGGGCCCCATCAGCCACCGCTGTCACCTCCGGTTCACCCGCTGCCCGGGAGGGGCGCACGCCCCACAGTGCAGGCCGTAGGCCCCCACTAGGTGGGTAGAGGCGCCCTCTTGGCCCGCCCCCTTGCCCTTGCCCCGCCCCTGCCAACCGCCCTGGCTCCTCCTTTCTCCTGCCCCTTAGCCTGCTCCTGCGCCTCGTGACTGTGGGCGGGTAGAGGGCGGAGGTGGGTGGCTCGCTCCTCCGGGGTCAGCCTGTAGCTGGGCTTGTTGAGCCGGGCCACCACTGCTGGCTCCCAGGCCGCCCCCTCCTCCGCTCAGAAAGCCCCTACGGGCCCCTGCCCTGTGGGGTCTAGGGGGTAGAGGCCAGCGCGGATGACCACCTCCGGCTCCTGCTCCCCACCCTGCTCCCGCCCGCCCTGCTGCTGTCCTTGCCCGCCACCTTCCCCCAGCCCACCCCCTAGCCCCTGCTCGCCCACCTGCCCCTGACCGCCCCCTTCCCCCCCGTCACCCCCCTAACCTCCCCTCCCTGCCTCGTCGGGGCCCGAGGCCCCTTGGTTACCCAGCCCGGGCTCTGGATGGGCGCACGGCAGGGCAGAGCTCACACTCAGCGCAGGGCCCCCATCGGCGCGGAACAGGCCCAGGGCCTCCACTACCACCTTCCCGTCTCTGACCCAATCGAGCACCACGATGGTGAGGTCGTCCGCATACTCCTTGGAGGGGAGCGGGGGGGTCAGGGCGGCCCTGCGCACTGTTTTTTTTGTTAAAAGGAGGAGCATTACAAGAGAGAGTGAGACTAAAGAAAAGAAGAAAAGAGAAGACTACAACAAAGACTACAATAAACAAGGTTCCCCCATACACGAGCCCCAAGCACCCCACCCAAACACAGCGGTCCACACACCCCAAGCAAAGGTCCACACCCCACATGCAAAGGTCCACACAACCCAAGCAACCCCCTCCCTGGGACAACGTCAAGACACTCCCCCACACCAACGCCCTCCACCCTAGCTCCAGACCCAGCCCCAGACCCTCCCCATACCCTCCCCACAGAACTACCCACACTCACACGAGCCTAAGTTCCGCCCCTCGACCATAAACCGAGAACCCTACCCCCAACGCTCAAACCAAGACCACCTAAGCTCCCGGTCCCCTGACATCCAGACAGCCCCCCGAAGCCTAGCCCACCCCACCCACCGAACGCCCTAAGCCCCCACCAGCAACCCTGAAGCTCAGGCTGGCTCGACGGGGAAGGGGACGGGCCACTGCAAGGAGAGGCAAACCACTAGCTCTCCCCCCCCCTGCGCCCTGCCCTCCCCATGCCTAGGCCTCCCTGCTGCCCTCTCCTCCTCCACTCCTCCTGCCCCAACCCTCCCCTCTGCCCCCTCCTGCCCTCCCCTCCGCTCCCTCCTGGGCTGCTTGGCAAACCAGCCCCCCGACGCCTCGGGCCACAGCTGGTCGAAGTGGGCAGCGTCCAGCTCCGGGTCCTTTCCCTTGAACCAGGTGGAGGGCACAGCGCCGCAGAGGCCCACGCGGATGTCCCTCCCCACCCGATGCCAGTCCCGCTTGACGGCCGTGGTGAGGGTGGAGATGACCTCCTCCACGACCCGCCTCGCCACCTGTTGTGGCTGCAGGGCTGTAGCGGCTCCTGAGCTGCGGAGGCGCCACACTGCGCCCAGGTAGGCAACGCGCAGCCGCAGCCACAGCAGGCTGTCAGGGGGCTGAAAGGGGGGGGCCTCGCCGCAGGTGGGGCGCCCACTGAGGAGCAGCATGGCGTCGCCTGAGGGGGGGCGGGTGCCTGTGAGGCGGCCGTACACGTCCAGCACCCACTCCCAGGCTGGGACCACGGCGGGGCAGGTCAGGAAGGCGTGGGTGAGGGTCTCCAAGTGCCCCGGCTGGCAGAAGCGGCAGGCGGAAGAGCCCGGGGCAGCCGTACCCTTGAGGATGTGGCCCCACAAGGCCCCCACCATGAGGCTGGCGTGAAGCACCCGCCAGGCCACGATGACATGCTCCCGACGGAGGGTGGGGTCTAGCAGCTCCTTACACACCTTCGCACACGGCTGGCCCGCCTGAACACCCACAGCCAGCTGGTCCACGGTGTCGGCCCGGGGGGCGGGCTGAGCAACTGGCTGCCTGCCGCCACGCCGCTGCTGGGCCTCCAGCTGCCGCTCAGCCTGCTGGGCCGCCCTCATCTGCGGCGAGGGTCGCTGGTGCGCCCTGGCGGTCGTGTCAAGCCAGCGAGGCGGAGGGGGGCGGCAGTGCGCTGGAGGGGGGCGGCAGCAGCTGAGGCAGGGTGAGGGCCCCGGGAGGTAGTGCTGTGTTGCTGCTGCTGCTCCTGAGCCCTGCACCTCCTCAGGGAGCCGCTCCTCCACATTCATGCCCTGCTGCTCCCGCTCCCCCGCTGCCCCCTGGCCTGCCACCTGCTGCGCGCTGGCCTCCCACTTGTGCTCCAGCTCCTGCAGGGCCCCATCAGCCACCGCTGTCACCTCCGGTTCACCCGCTGCCCGGGAGGGGCGCACGCCCCACAGTGCAGGCCGTAGGCCCCCACTAGGTGGGGAGAGGCGCCCTCTTGGCCCGCCCCCTTGCCCTTGCCCCGCCCCTGCCAACCGCCCTGGCTCCTCCTTTCTCCTGCCCCTTAGCCTGCTCCTGCGCCTCGTGACTGTGGGCGGGTAGAGGGCGGAGGTGGGTGGCTCGCTCCTCCGGGGTCAGCCTGTAGCTGGGCTTGTTGAGCCGGGCCACCACTGCTGGCTCCCAGGCCGCCCCCTCCTCCGCTCAGAAAGCCCCTACGGGCCCCTGCCCTGTGGGGTCTAGGGGGTAGAGGCCAGCGCGGATGACCACCTCCGGCTCCTGCTCCCCACCCTGCTCCCGCCCGCCCTGCTGCTGTCCTTGCCCGCCACCTTCCCCCAGCCCACCCCCTAGCCCCTGCTCGCCCACCTGCCCCTGACCGCCCCCTTCCCCCCCGTCACCCCCCTAACCTCCCCTCCCTGCCTCGTCGGGGCCCGAGGCCCCTTGGTTACCCAGCCCGGGCTCTGGATGGGCGCACGGCAGGGCAGAGCTCACACTCAGCGCAGGGCCCCCATCGGCGCGGAACAGGCCCAGGGCCTCCACTACCACCTTCCCGTCTCTGACCCAATCGAGCACCACGATGGTGAGGTCGTCCGCATACTCCTTGGAGGGGAGCGGGGGGGTCAGGGCGGCCCTGCGCACTGTTTTTTTTGTTAAAAGGAGGAGCATTACAAGAGAGAGTGAGACTAAAGAAAAGAAGAAAAGAGAAGACTACAACAAAGACTACAATAAACAAGGTTCCCCCATACACGAGCCCCAAGCACCCCACCCAAACACAGCGGTCCACACACCCCAAGCAAAGGTCCACACCCCACATGCAAAGGTCCACACAACCCAAGCAACCCCCTCCCTGGGACAACGTCAAGACACTCCCCCACACCAACGCCCTCCACCCTAGCTCCAGACCCAGCCCCAGACCCTCCCCATACCCTCCCCACAGAACTACCCACACTCACACGAGCCTAAGTTCCGCCCCTCGACCATAAACCGAGAACCCTACCCCCAACGCTCAAACCAAGACCACCTAAGCTCCCGGTCCCCTGACATCCAGACAGCCCCCCGAAGCCTAGCCCACCCCACCCACCGAACGCCCTAAGCCCCCACCAGCAACCCTGAAGCTCAGGCTGGCTCGACGGGGAAGGGGACGGGCCACTGCAAGGAGAGGCAAACCACTAGCTCTCCCCCCCCCTGCGCCCTGCCCTCCCCATGCCTAGGCCTCCCTGCTGCCCTCTCCTCCTCCACTCCTCCTGCCCCAACCCTCCCCTCTGCCCCCTCCTGCCCTCCCCTCCGCTCCCTCCTGGGCTGCTTGGCAAACCAGCCCCCCGACGCCTCGGGCCACAGCTGGTCGAAGTGGGCAGCGTCCAGCTCCGGGTCCTTTCGCTTGAACCAGGTGGAGGGCACAGCGCCGCAGAGGCCCACGCGGATGTCCCTCCCCACCCGATGCCAGTCCCGCTTGACGGCCGTGGTGAGGGTGGAGATGACCTCCTCCACGACCCGCATCGCCACCTGTTGTGGCTGCAGGGCTGTAGCGGCTCCTGAGCTGCGGAGGCGCCACACTGCGCCCAGGTAGGCAACGCGCAGCCGCAGCCACAGCAGGCTGTCAGGGGGCTGAAAGGGGGGGGCCTCGCCGCAGGTGGGGCGCCCACTGAGGAGCAGCATGGCGTCGCCTGAGGGGGCCCGGGTGCCTGTGAGGCGGCCGTACACGTCCAGCACCCACTCCCAGGCTGGGACCACGGCGGGCCAGGTCAGGAAGGCGTGGGTGAGGGTCTCCAAGTGCCCCGGCTGGCAGAAGCGGCAGGCGGAAGAGCCCGGGGCAGCCGTACCCTTGAGGATGTGGCCCCACAAGGCCCCCACCATGAGGCTGGCGTGAAGCACCCGCCAGGCCACGATGACATGCTCCCGACGGAGGGTGGGGTCTAGCAGCTCCTTACACACCTTCGCACACGGCTGGCCCGCCTGAACACCCACAGCCAGCTGGTCCACGGTGTCGGCCCGGGGGGCGGGCTGAGCAACTGGCTGCCTGCCGCCACGCCGCTGCTGGGCCTCCAGCTGCCGCTCAGCCTGCTCGGCCGCCCTCTCCTGCGGCGAGGGTCGCTGGTGCGCCCTGGCGGTCGTGTCAAGCCAGCGAGGCGGAGGGGGGCGGCAGTGCGCTGGAGGGGGGCGGCAGCAGCTGAGGCAGGGTGAGGGCCCCGGGAGGTAGTGCTGTGTTGCTGCTGCTGCTCCTGAGCCCTGCACCTCCTCAGGGAGCCGCTCCTCCACATTCATGCCCTGCTGCTCCCGCTCCCCCGCTGCCCCCTGGCCTGCCACCTACTGCGCGCTGGCCTCCCACTTGTGCTCCAGCTCCTGCAGGGCCCCATCAGCCACCGCTGTCACCTCCGGTTCACCCGCTGCCCGGGAGGGGCGCACGCCCCACAGTGCAGGCCGTAGGCCCCCACTAGGTGGGGAGAGGCGCCCTCTTGGCCCGCCCCCTTGCCCTTGCCCCGCCCCTGCCAACCGCCCTGGCTCCTCCTTTCTCCTGCCCCTTAGCCTGCTCCTGCGCCTCGTGACTGTGGGCGGGTAGAGGGCGGAGGTGGGTGGCTCGCTCCTCCGGGGTCAGCCTGTAGCTGGGCTTGTTGAGCCGGGCCACCACTGCTGGCTCCCAGGCCGCCCCCTCCTCCGCTCAGAAAGCCCCTACGGGCCCCTGCCCTGTGGGGTCTAGGGGGTAGAGGCCAGCGCGGATGACCACCTCCGGCTCCTGCTCCCCACCCTGCTCCCGCCCGCCCTGCTGCTGTCCTTGCCCGCCACCTTCCCCCAGCCCACCCCCTAGCCCCTGCTCGCCCACCTGCCCCTGACCGCCCCCTTCCCCCCCGTCACCCCCCTAACCTCCCCTCCCTGCCTCGTCGGGGCCCGAGGCCCCTTGGTTACCCAGCCCGGGCTCTGGATGGGCGCACGGCAGGGCAGAGCTCACACTCAGCGCAGGGCCCCCATCGGCGCGGAACAGGCCCAGGGCCTCCACTACCACCTTCCCGTCTCTGACCCAATCGAGCACCACGATGGTGAGGTCGTCCGCATACTCCTTGGAGGGGAGCGGGGGGGTCAGGGCGGCCCTGCGCACTGTTTTTTTTGTTAAAAGGAGGAGCATTACAAGAGAGAGTGAGACTAAAGAAAAGAAGAAAAGAGAAGACTACAACAAAGACTACAATAAACAAGGTTCCCCCATACACGAGCCCCAAGCACCCCACCCAAACACAGCGGTCCACACACCCCAAGCAAAGGTCCACACCCCACATGCAAAGGTCCACACAACCCAAGCAACCCCCTCCCTGGGACAACGTCAAGACACTCCCCCACACCAACGCCCTCCACCCTAGCTCCAGACCCAGCCCCAGACCCTCCCCATACCCTCCCCACAGAACTACCCACACTCACACGAGCCTAAGTTCCGCCCCTCGACCATAAACCGAGAACCCTACCCCCAACGCTCAAACCAAGACCACCTAAGCTCCCGGTCCCCTGACATCCAGACAGCCCCCCGAAGCCTAGCCCACCCCACCCACCGAACGCCCTAAGCCCCCACCAGCAACCCTGAAGCTCAGGCTGGCTCGACGGGGAAGGGGACGGGCCACTGCAAGGAGAGGCAAACCACTAGCTCTCCCCCCCCCTGCGCCCTGCCCTCCCCATGCCTAGGCCTCCCTGCTGCCCTCTCCTCCTCCACTCCTCCTGCCCCAACCCTCCCCTCTGCCCCCTCCTGCCCTCCCCTCCGCTCCCTCCTGGGCTGCTTGGCAAACCAGCCCCCCGACGCCTCGGGCCACAGCTGGTCGAAGTGGGCAGCGTCCAGCTCCGGGTCCTTTCGCTTGAACCAGGTGGAGGGCACAGCGCCGCAGAGGCCCACGCGGATGTCCCTCCCCACCCGATGCCAGTCCCGCTTGACGGCCGTGGTGAGGGTGGAGATGACCTCCTCCACGACCCGCCTCGCCACCTGTTGTGGCTGCAGGGCTGTAGCGGCTCCTGAGCTGCGGAGGCGCCACACTGCGCCCAGGTAGGCAACGCGCAGCCGCAGCCACAGCAGGCTGTCAGGGGGCTGAAAGGGGGGGGCCTCGCCGCAGGTGGGGCGCCCACTGAGGAGCAGCATGGCGTCGCCTGAGGGGGCCCGGGTGCCTGTGAGGCGGCCGTACACGTCCAGCACCCACTCCCAGGCTGGGACCACGGCGGGCCAGGTCAGGAAGGCGTGGGTGAGGGTCTCCAAGTGCCCCGGCTGGCAGAAGCGGCAGGCGGAAGAGCCCGGGGCAGCCGTACCCTTGAGGATGTGGCCCCACAAGGCCCCCACCATGAGGCTGGCGTGAAGCACCCGCCAGGCCACGATGACATGCTCCCGACGGAGGGTGGGGTCTAGCAGCTCCTTACACACCTTCGCACACGGCTGGCCCGCCTGAACACCCACAGCCAGCTGGTCCACGGTGTCGGCCCGGGGGGCGGGCTGAGCAACTGGCTGCCTGCCGCCACGCCGCTGCTGGGCCTCCAGCTGCCGCTCAGCCTGCTCGGCCGCCCTCTCCTGCGGCGAGGGTCGCTGGTGCGCCCTGGCGGTCGTGTCAAGCCAGCGAGGCGGAGGGGGGCGGCAGTGCGCTGGAGGGGGGCGGCAGCAGCTGAGGCAGGGTGAGGGCCCCGGGAGGTAGTGCTGTGTTGCTGCTGCTGCTCCTGAGCCCTGCACCTCCTCAGGGAGCCGCTCCTCCACATTCATGCCCTGCTGCTCCCGCTCCCCCGCTGCCCCCTGGCCTGCCACCTACTGCGCGCTGGCCTCCCACTTGTGCTCCAGCTCCTGCAGGGCCCCATCAGCCACCGCTGTCACCTCCGGTTCACCCGCTGCCCGGGAGGGGCGCACGCCCCACAGTGCAGGCCGTAGGCCCCCACTAGGTGGGGAGAGGCGCCCTCTTGGCCCGCCCCCTTGCCCTTGCCCCGCCCCTGCCAACCGCCCTGGCTCCTCCTTTCTCCTGCCCCTTAGCCTGCTCCTGCGCCTCGTGACTGTGGGCGGGTAGAGGGCGGAGGTGGGTGGCTCGCTCCTCCGGGGTCAGCCTGTAGCTGGGCTTGTTGAGCCGGGCCACCACTGCTGGCTCCCAGGCCGCCCCCTCCTCCGCTCAGAAAGCCCCTACGGGCCCCTGCCCTGTGGGGTCTAGGGGGTAGAGGCCAGCGCGGATGACCACCTCCGGCTCCTGCTCCCCACCCTGCTCCCGCCCGCCCTGCTGCTGTCCTTGCCCGCCACCTTCCCCCAGCCCACCCCCTAGCCCCTGCTCGCCCACCTGCCCCTGACCGCCCCCTTCCCCCCCGTCACCCCCCTAACCTCCCCTCCCTGCCTCGTCGGGGCCCGAGGCCCCTTGGTTACCCAGCCCGGGCTCTGGATGGGCGCACGGCAGGGCAGAGCTCACACTCAGCGCAGGGCCCCCATCGGCGCGGAACAGGCCCAGGGCCTCCACTACCACCTTCCCGTCTCTGACCCAATCGAGCACCACGATGGTGAGGTCGTCCGCATACTCCTTGGAGGGGAGCGGGGGGGTCAGGGCGGCCCTGCGCACTGTTTTTTTTGTTAAAAGGAGGAGCATTACAAGAGAGAGTGAGACTAAAGAAAAGAAGAAAAGAGAAGACTACAACAAAGACTACAATAAACAAGGTTCCCCCATACACGAGCCCCAAGCACCCCACCCAAACACAGCGGTCCACACACCCCAAGCAAAGGTCCACACCCCACATGCAAAGGTCCACACAACCCAAGCAACCCCCTCCCTGGGACAACGTCAAGACACTCCCCCACACCAACGCCCTCCACCCTAGCTCCAGACCCAGCCCCAGACCCTCCCCATACCCTCCCCACAGAACTACCCACACTCACACGAGCCTAAGTTCCGCCCCTCGACCATAAACCGAGAACCCTACCCCCAACGCTCAAACCAAGACCACCTAAGCTCCCGGTCCCCTGACATCCAGACAGCCCCCCGAAGCCTAGCCCACCCCACCCACCGAACGCCCTAAGCCCCCACCAGCAACCCTGAAGCTCAGGCTGGCTCGACGGGGAAGGGGACGGGCCACTGCAAGGAGAGGCAAACCACTAGCTCTCCCCCCCCCTGCGCCCTGCCCTCCCCATGCCTAGGCCTCCCTGCTGCCCTCTCCTCCTCCACTCCTCCTGCCCCAACCCTCCCCTCTGCCCCCTCCTGCCCTCCCCTCCGCTCCCTCCTGGGCTGCTTGGCAAACCAGCCCCCCGACGCCTCGGGCCACAGCTGGTCGAAGTGGGCAGCGTCCAGCTCCGGGTCCTTTCGCTTGAACCAGGTGGAGGGCACAGCGCCGCAGAGGCCCACGCGGATGTCCCTCCCCACCCGATGCCAGTCCCGCTTGACGGCCGTGGTGAGGGTGGAGATGACCTCCTCCACGACCCGCATCGCCACCTGTTGTGGCTGCAGGGCTGTAGCGGCTCCTGAGCTGCGGAGGCGCCACACTGCGCCCAGGTAGGCAACGCGCAGCCGCAGCCACAGCAGGCTGTCAGGGGGCTGAAAGGGGGGGGCCTCGCCGCAGGTGGGGCGCCCACTGAGGAGCAGCATGGCGTCGCCTGAGGGGGCCCGGGTGCCTGTGAGGCGGCCGTACACGTCCAGCACCCACTCCCAGGCTGGGACCACGGCGGGCCAGGTCAGGAAGGCGTGGGTGAGGGTCTCCAAGTGCCCCGGCTGGCAGAAGCGGCAGGCGGAAGAGCCCGGGGCAGCCGTACCCTTGAGGATGTGGCCCCACAAGGCCCCCACCATGAGGTTGGCGTGAAGCACCCGCCAGGCCACGATGACATGCTCCCGACGGAGGGTGGGGTCTAGCAGCTCCTTACACACCTTCGCACACGGCTGGCCCGCCTGAACACCCACAGCCAGCTGGTCCACGGTGTCGGCCCGGGGGGCGGGCTGAGCAACTGGCTGCCTGCCGCCACGCCGCTGCTGGGCCTCCAGCTGCCGCTCAGCCTGCTCGGCCGCCCTCTCCTGCGGCGAGGGTCGCTGGTGCGCCCTGGCGGTCGTGTCAAGCCAGCGAGGCGGAGGGGGGCGGCAGTGCGCTGGAGGGGGGCGGCAGCAGCTGAGGCAGGGTGAGGGCCCCGGGAGGTAGTGCTGTGTTGCTGCTGCTGCTCCTGAGCCCTGCACCTCCTCAGGGAGCCGCTCCTCCACATTCATGCCCTGCTGCTCCCGCTCCCCCGCTGCCCCCTGGCCTGCCACCTACTGCGCGCTGGCCTCCCACTTGTGCTCCAGCTCCTGCAGGGCCCCATCAGCCACCGCTGTCACCTCCGGTTCACCCGCTGCCCGGGAGGGGCGCACGCCCCACAGTGCAGGCCGTAGGCCCCCACTAGGTGGGGAGAGGCGCCCTCTTGGCCCGCCCCCTTGCCCTTGCCCCGCCCCTGCCAACCGCCCTGGCTCCTCCTTTCTCCTGCCCCTTAGCCTGCTCCTGCGCCTCGTGACTGTGGGCGGGTAGAGGGCGGAGGTGGGTGGCTCGCTCCTCCGGGGTCAGCCTGTAGCTGGGCTTGTTGAGCCGGGCCACCACTGCTGGCTCCCAGGCCGCCCCCTCCTCCGCTCAGAAAGCCCCTACGGGCCCCTGCCCTGTGGGGTCTAGGGGGTAGAGGCCAGCGCGGATGACCACCTCCGGCTCCTGCTCCCCACCCTGCTCCCGCCCGCCCTGCTGCTGTCCTTGCCCGCCACCTTCCCCCAGCCCACCCCCTAGCCCCTGCTCGCCCACCTGCCCCTGACCGCCCCCTTCCCCCCCGTCACCCCCCTAACCTCCCCTCCCTGCCTCGTCGGGGCCCGAGGCCCCTTGGTTACCCAGCCCGGGCTCTGGATGGGCGCACGGCAGGGCAGAGCTCACACTCAGCGCAGGGCCCCCATCGGCGCGGAACAGGCCCAGGGCCTCCACTACCACCTTCCCGTCTCTGACCCAATCGAGCACCACGATGGTGAGGTCGTCCGCATACTCCTTGGAGGGGAGCGGGGGGGTCAGGGCGGCCCTGCGCACTGTTTTTTTTGTTAAAAGGAGGAGCATTACAAGAGAGAGTGAGACTAAAGAAAAGAAGAAAAGAGAAGACTACAACAAAGACTACAATAAACAAGGTTCCCCCATACACGAGCCCCAAGCACCCCACCCAAACACAGCGGTCCACACACCCCAAGCAAAGGTCCACACCCCACATGCAAAGGTCCACACAACCCAAGCAACCCCCTCCCTGGGACAACGTCAAGACACTCCCCCACACCAACGCCCTCCACCCTAGCTCCAGACCCAGCCCCAGACCCTCCCCATACCCTCCCCACAGAACTACCCACACTCACACGAGCCTAAGTTCCGCCCCTCGACCATAAACCGAGAACCCTACCCCCAACGCTCAAACCAAGACCACCTAAGCTCCCGGTCCCCTGACATCCAGACAGCCCCCCGAAGCCTAGCCCACCCCACCCACCGAACGCCCTAAGCCCCCACCAGCAACCCTGAAGCTCAGGCTGGCTCGACGGGGAAGGGGACGGGCCACTGCAAGGAGAGGCAAACCACTAGCTCTCCCCCCCCCTGCGCCCTGCCCTCCCCATGCCTAGGCCTCCCTGCTGCCCTCTCCTCCTCCACTCCTCCTGCCCCAACCCTCCCCTCTGCCCCCTCCTGCCCTCCCCTCCGCTCCCTCCTGGGCTGCTTGGCAAACCAGCCCCCCGACGCCTCGGGCCACAGCTGGTCGAAGTGGGCAGCGTCCAGCTCCGGGTCCTTTCGCTTGAACCAGGTGGAGGGCACAGCGCCGCAGAGGCCCACGCGGATGTCCCTCCCCACCCGATGCCAGTCCCGCTTGACGGCCGTGGTGAGGGTGGAGATGACCTCCTCCACGACCCGCATCGCCACCTGTTGTGGCTGCAGGGCTGTAGCGGCTCCTGAGCTGCGGAGGCGCCACACTGCGCCCAGGTAGGCAACGCGCAGCCGCAGCCACAGCAGGCTGTCAGGGGGCTGAAAGGGGGGGGCCTCGCCGCAGGTGGGGCGCCCACTGAGGAGCAGCATGGCGTCGCCTGAGGGGGCCCGGGTGCCTGTGAGGCGGCCGTACACGTCCAGCACCCACTCCCAGGCTGGGACCACGGCGGGCCAGGTCAGGAAGGCGTGGGTGAGGGTCTCCAAGTGCCCCGGCTGGCAGAAGCGGCAGGCGGAAGAGCCCGGGGCAGCCGTACCCTTGAGGATGTGGCCCCACAAGGCCCCCACCATGAGGTTGGCGTGAAGCACCCGCCAGGCCACGATGACATGCTCCCGACGGAGGGTGGGGTCTAGCAGCTCCTTACACACCTTCGCACACGGCTGGCCCGCCTGAACACCCACAGCCAGCTGGTCCACGGTGTCGGCCCGGGGGGCGGGCTGAGCAACTGGCTGCCTGCCGCCACGCCGCTGCTGGGCCTCCAGCTGCCGCTCAGCCTGCTCGGCCGCCCTCTCCTG